>OX442362.1:18869656-19079656 GCA_949357725.1 Hyperoplus immaculatus
CCACAAACTACCAAAGTCAAAATAAAGCATACGGCTGGTATTTAAAAATATGCTCATGGCTAGAGAAAACTAATGTAAAGTAAGAGTTCATGTTGTTCCTACACTCTAAAAACAGTTACTTTGAGAAAAATTAAAAAAAATTGAGGCAACATTGTCCATACATGTATTAGTAGTTTAGTGATCTTGTGCAGATTTTGAGTTGGTTAAATTTGTGTGTTTTTCCCTGTACTTGAAAAAAAATACAGGCTACAAGAAACTTTAACAAAATATGAGTTTGGATAACTCAATATACAAAATAAAATATTACTTTGATATTGAGGCACCATTTGTATTGCTTAACGGGTGGAGGTACCGACTGCAGATTAAAGCTCCTACTGTATGAGTAACTGTTTAAACTGAAGAATACCTTTCATCATGTTTTGAATACTAAAATATGCTGTTTGTGATATAGGCCCTGTTTCCATATACAGTTAAAGGCTATATGCTTTCGCTGCCTTTGCATTTTGCTTTTTTCCTTGTCAGCCGGCCAGGGCCCTCCGATGGACTGCTTACCTAGCCGGAACTAATCACATCTGACTGCGTTCTGTCACTGTCAATTACACAGTAGGCGCCTCTTGCCCTCCTGCAACCGAGCACTGAAAATGATCCTACTATGCAGTACATCCACAACTACAGACACCTGCTGAATGTGTGCCAGCCAGGGTAGTCATTTTTAGAAGTGCTATCAGACACTCATCGTTTTATATATGCATTGACTTTCCCTATACTTATTCCCATTGAGTTCCATTGATGAGGAGGGTCAGGAGCTGGAGGGGTGAGGAGGTGGACACTGGGCGGTCAATCACAGGGCTAACACAGATAGACTCACTCACACTTAACAGTCCTACAGTTATCAGCCTACCTGGTCGCCATAGCATTTCATTACATAATATGTAAATAGCATACATAAAAGAAATGGTTTCACTACTGTTTAAGTGTGTTACATAATAAATGATAGTGTGCTGAGTTTACGTAAATGATAGTGTGCAAAGTATAATGCTGATTCTCATTGATGACCAATCCAGTGTACTCCTGTCATGAATGGAGCTGTCGTTTGGATCAGATTTTATTGATGTGCAACTCGATACTAATTAAACCAAAAATAAATCAATAACAACTGCCAGAAATTTCAAGCCTGCTGATTTATACAGTCAAAATGTTTCTCTCTACTCACTCATGTCAATTGCTAAATGTATTTGCATTGCCCCCTGATAATCAACTTACTAATTATACTATGGCGTGGTGTAGAACTACTGTTGAATTTAAAATATCCTTGGTTATTTTTGTTTTATTTACAGTTGTTCTCAGTCGCTTTGGTGCTTTTCTCACATCACTATTAACATTTGCACAGCAGTTAGTGCATTTCTCAAAAGAATTAGTGCAAACTGCAAAACCTAGTGGATAACCTGCAAAAGTACATCACTTGCTCAAAATGGATAGTCTATTCCTCAAAAGCAAGTATTCATGTCAATGAAACTGCCAGTGTCATCAAAATAAGAAGTCTTGACACCATCGTTTATGAACACGATAGTCAAATGGCTTTGTCATGTTTTCATTATGACAGTTTATTCTCTCAGTGTTTTCCAATGCAAAAAAAAGGTCAGAACTCGGTGACACTACCTGAAAATGCTCAAGACAGCACTATACACTACTTGTACAGCCATTTGAAAACTACAGTAAAGTTACACATTGCTGTAGTGAGGGGAGTAAGTGAGTACAAGACACTGAATACGTATGTTTCACATTTTTACTGTATGCTCTTTGCAATTCTACAGCATTGTGCAAAAGAAAAATACACTTCAGTCACTTATTTAGAACAAACATAAAAAAAAACTTTTGGTAGAGATGTGCACAAATGTGAACAATATAACAGGACATATTTTAACTGAACATATATAGGTAAATCATTCTGGCGCATCCAGACGTTCCTGTCTGTCTGGCCACATATTTTCATCTTCATCACAACGGATATTATCCCTTGCAATGCAGCGAGGAAAGTATCTATGATAAAGAAAAGGTATAAAATTTGCTTGACAGAATTTGATAACTAGTTCAACAATTTTGTATGTAAAGCAATGAAATGAAGACTATTAGTTTTATTGGGAACGACTATTCAGCATCCATAAGTATAGTTAATTTTGACTGACATGACATAAGCAAATGACAATGTTATAAAACAGCAGAGAATTGTATGAAAGCAACTGATACATGTCCAAAAGCATTTGCAATTTGTTCAGAGGAAGGAGAAATTGCTACTATGATGTGCTCAAATGACTAAATGTTGCGGAGGTTGAACTTATAGTTATGAGAATTTTCATTCTGATCTGAGAAAAGCACCAAAGCAACTGAGAAAAACTGTATATGATGCAATATAAATGCATTCTTTCCACTACAGGCCAGACATGCAGTACAAGTGTTTATAGGCTATGTGAATACATTGAAAGATTGTGTAATTTGATAGATAGATAGATAGATAGATAGATAGATAGATAGATAAATAGATAGATAGATAGATAGATAGATAGATAGATAGATAGATAGATAGATAGATAGATAGATAGATAGATAGATAGATAGATAGATAGATAGATAGATAGATAGATAGATAGATAGATAGATAGATTGATAGATACGTTATTGATCTGAAGGAAATTCTGAAAAAAAATGTTCTCAACATGGTGGAACAATGGTGGAGCCTCTGCTCCTCAATTATCTCTTCTTATTCTTTTTTTTAAATCTCCATCTGTAGTATTTTTGATCTTCCTCTGTCCACCATCTTGGGCCATTTCTCTTCCTCATCCCTCCTCTTCCTCTTGCTCACTGTCTGGCCCCGGTTGCAGGTATGGCGAGGGAGGGCGGCGGGGGGGGGGGGGGGGGGGGGGGGGGGTGAGGGGGGGGGAGGGGTCTGACAGAGACGGATTGCTCAGCCGCAGCTTAAAGGTGAATGCCTCGCTCCCCGGTTCCCCCCAAAGCGTTGCATCATTGGAATCCATCATGAGCCAGTAGTAGCACTGTTGTCCATATAGACAGCTCGCACGGAGTAGACAACAGCGGATTGGCAGGACAACAGAGAAAGAGAAAAAGAGGGGACTATATCTGGAAAAAAAAGACATGGATCATCCAACATGGCTGGCTGGATGAGGGAGTGATGGTGCGAATGAAGAGGAGCTACCACAGTGAAAGGATGGAGAGAAGTGGTGGAGAGCTTCACTACTGGTCACAGAGGAGTGCACCAAGGGGGGGGGGCTGCATGGCCCTTTGAATGGGGGGCATTTATCATTATTGGCTCGTATACCTCCATCCCTTGCTCAGCCTGACAACCCTCCTACCGTTGACATAAATCATGATTTTTTTTCATAATAGATCCCCCCCTTCCGCCATAGACGGGAAGAATGTGCTGCTCCTATCGATTTCAATCTCTCCCTCGCTCCTCCTTCACACATTCGGGCCTCAGTACAGTGATGCTTAATCATTATCAAACATTACCCATTAGGAATTCCAGGCCAGGTATGAAGTTTTTTTTTTCACAAGGCTTACAGTAATTTTGATGCATTGATATAGGGTACGAAGAGGAGTAAACAACAGTGAGTTTGCAGAGCATGCACACTGACACTTCCCTGTTTGTTTCTTTCAGCGTGAGAGACCCCTTATCAGAAGAAAAACAATGAAGGAAAAAGTAATTATCTTAAAGCAAGCACCAGAAAAAAACAAAATAAATGTTTACGCCCACTAAGATGAAGGTTGTCTCTGGTAAGAAAAGATCTCCTTGGAGAAATGCCCCGCAGGTCAGAATAGAAAGAAGAGAGTGCCGTAAAGCAGAACGCAGGTGGCGAAAAACAAATCTCCAGGTTCATTATGACATCTTCAAAGAGAAACTGTGCACGTTTAACTCAGAACTGAGAAATGCAAGGCATTCTTTCTTTTCTGACATCATCACCAAAAACAACAACAATGCACGTGCCCTGTTTGCTACTGTCGACAGATTAACAAACCCTCCTGTGCCAGTAGCGTCTGAGCATCTTTCCACGAGGGCCTGCAATGAATTTGCCTCCTTCTTTACTGAGAAAATTCACAAAATTAGACAAGCTGTCACTGCATCAATACCAAGTTCAACATATGTGTTCCCTCTTAAAATCAATTCAAATGCAATGACAGAATTTTATCTTATAAACCACAAAAACCTGGAGGACATTATACAACACCTGAACTCCTCATCCTGTTGCCTTGACATTCTGCCCACAGGCTTCTTTAAAACTGTTTTTAGCTGTATGGCCTCAGATGTTCTACAAATTGTCAATATGTCCCTTCAGACAGGTGTATTCCCACAGGCCCTGAAAACAGCAGTCATCAAGCCACTCTTAAAAAAGAACAATCTAGATACATCACTCATGAAAAATTATAGGCCCATATCTAACCTACCATTTTTAAGTAAAATCATTGAAAAAGCTGTTTATCAACAGCTAAATAACTACTTAGCAATGAATAACTGCTTTGATGTCTTCCAGTCAGGATTTCGACAACACCACAGTACTGAGACTGCTCTGGTTAAGGTCCTCAATGACATCCATTTAAACACAGACAGTGGCAAAAGTTCTGTCTTAGTTTTACTGGATCTCAGTGCCGCTTTTGACACAGTTGACCACAGCATATTACTAGATCGACTAGCAAACTGGGTTGGACTTTCGGGAACTGTACTAAGCTGGTTTGAATCCTACTTAAAGGATAGAGACTACTATGTGTCAATAGGCAATTTCACATCTGAGCGGACAAATATTACATGCGGGGTCCCCCAAGGTTCCATTCTTGGCCCTCTTCTATTTAACATCTACATGCTCCCACTAGCTCAGATTATGAATAAGAACAAATTATGCTACCATAATTATGCAGACGACACACAAATTTACATAACCATATCACCAGGAGACTACAGTCCAATACAGGCACTGAGTAAGTGCATTGAACAAATCAATGATTGGATGTGCCAAAATTTCCTTCAATTAAACAACGATAAAACTGAAGTAATTGTCTTTGGTGCCAAAGATGAACAATTAAAAGTCAGCGCACAGCTTACATCCATTATGTTAGAAACTACACCCCAAGCCAGAAATCTTGGTGTTGTTGTAGACTCTGACTTGAATTTCAAGAAACACATAAAATCAATCAATAAATCAGCCTACTACCACCTAAAAAACATATCAAGAATTAAAGGGCTTATGTCTCAGCAAGATTTAGAAAAACTTGTCCATGCATTTATCTTTAGTAGACTTGACTACTGTAACAGTGTCCTTGCTGGCCTTCCAAAAAAATCAATCAGACAGCTTCAGCTAATTCAGAACGCTGCTGCTCGAGTCCTCACTAGGACCAAAAAGGTGGATCACATTACCCCAGTTCTGAGGTCTTTACACTGGCTTCCTGTCACTCAAAGAATTGATTTCAAAATTCTGATGTTGGTTTATAAAGCACTAAATGGTTTAGGGCCAAAATACATTACTGATATGCTGATAAGTTATGAACCGTCCAGAGCCCTTAGGTCGTCTGGGACAGGTCTACTTACAGTCCCTAGAGTTAGGACTAAACGAGGAGAAGCAGCTTTTAGTTTTTATGCACCAACAATCTGGAACAAACTCCCAGAGAATTTGAGGTCTGCTGCAACTCTCAGTTCTTTTAAATCGAGTCTGAAGACTTTTTTGTTTACTTTTTAACTTGCAATTTTCATTTTATTTGCTTCTTTTATTATGTTTTTTTAAATGTTTTATAATGTGTTCTATGTATTCTAATCTTGCCCCTGTAAAGCACTTTGAGTGGCCTTGTGTCTGAATTGTGCTATATAAATAAACTTGCCTTGCCTTGCCTTATGAGTCGAAATCAGTGAATATATCTCCTCACGATCCGCAACTTGTTTTGTGTATGTTGAAAAAAATCCAATGTTAATACACATCCTAGGCTCTGTAAACTGGCATGTTGCTAGCTAATGGTGGGCCCCTTTGTTTCCATACCAGTTTACAAAGCCTAGGCTGTGTATTAACAGCGCACACAGTTCAGAAAGGTAGTGGGTTGTGACGATATATTAACTGATCGCTGAATCCACAAGGTGCAAGCACCCATAACCCAGCACTAGAATAAAGTGGCTGTGTGTTAGAAGCCAAAATAAGAGATTTAATTATTTTTTTTGCACGATAACACATCTTGAATTTGGAGCAAACCATCTCATAAACCTCAAAGATGATAAGCAGCCGAGCAGCTGACCATACAGCAGGCAACGGGGAACATATATGAACAAAGAGGACGGATCACTTTAACTCTGAGCGAGGCTGGGCAGGTATTTAAACTTTAATGACTCCATTGTTGATTTGAAGTTCAAGTTCATTTGTCAAGTGCTTTAAATGGAAGGCATTAGCATACAGTGCAAACCGCTGTGCACCAATTCCGTGGCCAATTTGTAGCAAGGATCATCTCAAAGTCACAAAGAAAAAATGTGTAGGATAGATGATAAATGATGTTATTAGGGAGAGTTACTGTTTCAGATATATACTGTATTTATATATATTTCTTCTTAAAGCTGTAATTGTCAACTAAGACCTTTGTTTTTTCAAATGCAGAGGTGGAATGCGCCTACACACTACAAATAAGGATTAAGAATCCCTGTCCGCATCATTAGAAGTCATACATATTTAATGTGAGATCTTTTTATAATTAAACATTAAACTTTAATATGTTCTTTAATATGTTAACCAGGAGGCACTACGGGACCATACTTTACAAGCGTCTTGATTAATCACTTAACTGGCAAATGCATTTTCAAATTAAACTATAATTAGTAATTTTATGTTTCGGTTGAGGCTGAAGATAAACGACGGAAGGCTGAAGGAAAATGTCCATTGAAAGACTGTCCTCCTTCATTGAATCAAACAAAAACGTTGGTAACACTTTATAATAACTATCCGTTGTAACTTGTTAATAGATCATTAGTAAACTCTTAATTAATGATTATTAATGATTTGTTAAGTGTTTGTTAGCAGTTTGTTAAGGATTTATAACAATGGTAGATAGTTAATAGCTTAATAATTGAATCAGTTCATCTGGGAGGTAATCCGAGATACCGACGAGGCTGAAATAGGCTATAGACTATACACAGTGCATGGGCAACTGAGGGCAGCCCCATTTTCAAATATTTTTAAATAAACTCAATACACACTGTGCATGCCATGGACTTGAACGTGACGTGATCAGTTAATCTCGGATTACCTCCCAGATGAACTGATTCAATTATTAAGCTATTAACTATATACTATTGTTATAAATCCTTAACAAATTGCTAACAAACACTTAACAAATCATTGATAATCATTAATTAAGAGTTTACTAATGATCTATTAACGAGTTACAACGGATAGTTATTATAAAGTGTTACCAAAACGTTTCATTAAAAACACATAAATATCTCAGAGATCTACAGTTACGTGTCAGATAAAGTGTTGATATTTTGCTGGGCCATTTTTAAAATTTAAGTACGAGTAAATTATTTTGTCTCAGGAACAGTTATCATCTGTCACATCTGCCCTACTGCTGGATACGTCATGCTTCAAAGTATTTCACTAGTCATCATGTTAATAGAACATTCATAAGGCCTGAAGAGGGGCCTAACAGTGGCCTGATTTGTGAACACTAAATCATCCCGTACGCCGCCTTTTCACACACTGTACATGCAATTCCAAAGTCATTTGTAAAGCAGTAATTACATTAAACATTAAAGCCAAAAGTCCAGCAGCGTCCATTTGGAAAGACGTGTCTGAACGTTTACTGTGTGTATTGATGATATTTTGCCTTGCCGCTATGGTCTCTCATTTTTTACAATAACATTGTATTATGTTTGATGCAATAATTATGTAAATGTTGTATTAATATTCCTATTTAGATATAATTAAATGCATTTTTTAATAAATGTAATTGAACTACTCATTGCTTTCTAGTCTGCATCAAAATTAAAGGATTCGCAAGATTGCTAGTAGATTGTTGATGGTTCACACTGGATATAACTAGTTGAATCAGTAATGATAGATTGAATTGAGGTGGTGAACCAACTTGCTGGTAGAAAGGGACTGTAGAGATGTGGAGGCCCTAAAAGATGGACCAGATCAAATTCCTGACAACCCAAGTTAATGATGCCTGGGTTTAACTACATGGGATTAAGTACTGTATGAGGCCCCTGCAGATAGAGCCTAAATAAATGATTGGAGGGTTAATTGCACTGTTCTCTGCCTTTGATAATGGACTGCATTTGCCTAATGATAAAGCATGAGCATCTCCCAAGATCCTTCACTCAAAGTGCTTTTTCAGCCTTTGCTTTTTCTTTTTACAACTCACTTCTCCACACTCCTCAAGCTGTCACAGCTCTCTCCAAGGTAACCTAATTAGGAGAAGAGGGGTCTCTCTTGCTCATTAAGTAATAGTTATTAGATATCTTGCAATGAATAATGTCATAGCTGGAGAGTGAATCTTCTAGGCAACTAAAACACTGGTGCAGGACTATATCGGTTTTGCAGGGAGTACATCACGGTGACTGCAGTGTCACTGATGTGGCAGGGGAAGGATTGACTAGCACAATGCATTTTCTAAAACAAGCACACAATCCAATTTCTAAAGCCTGGGGATATTTGCTTCTCCAGTAATGGCCGCTTATCCTCTAACGACCGGCTGTCAGACAGAGCGCAGTAGGACATATGAACTTGCCATTATATTAATCAGTGAAGAAGGGTTAAGGGGTTAGGGTTAACATGTATTTATTGTTTTACAAATCAAGGTAATCAAGGAAATTCTGAATACTGGTTAAACACCCAGACATAATTTCTACAAGTAAAACAACCCTGTAAAACATTTCCTCATTATGAAAGCTTTTAGAAACTCTGGCCACAGCTCCTTTGTTCTAATGTCGGTACACAGTATATACAGATACACTATTTAACACATTATGAGAGAAAATGTTGGGTGTTGAAATCAGGCTGAGCTAATATTAAAGCACTAAACCCATTTGTCAATGCAAGCTGCCACACTCTTTCGCTAAGCTGCCCAACTGCCCATTGCTGCTTAAGTGCTTGAGCACGGAATTTTCTCAGCTGCCCATTGTCTCATATTTGAATGATAATGAATGGAAGTCAATGGGATAATAAGAAGGAGTAGTGAGAATGGAGCATAAAGAAAGGAAATCATTGCTTTCATCTCACTGCCTTTCATCTCAATGCATCAGGTGGATAGATATAGTTACGCATTTTGAAAATACTTATTGGTTAACAAAGGGTGAGGGTATACAGTATACTCTGATTACCATTAAGGGAAGTTTTGCAGTATGTGCAATATAGGAATCAAGAAATTCTGGTGTGTCCAGCATCAAAGGACAAAAGTATAGTATGCATATGTCCATTGGTTATGATCTTTTTTTTTAGTTTGATTTTAATATCGATATCATACTGTCAGGATTTTTAGAAATGTTTTGTGTGGAGAATGCACACTCGGTATAGAGACATTACAAACCTGGCATGTGCACGAGTGGTCCATGTCGGAAGACATCGGAAGCGAACAAGACAGTGGTCAAGGCTGAGATGAATGATGTGGGTACTTAAAGCTGCAAGCAGAGACTCGGATCCTAAAGCCAAACAGATATCCTATACAAGGATTCAGTGTTTTAAAGGCAACTTTGCACAAAATACAACACATTTTATATGTCAGGGGTGTTGTCACATACAATAAAAAACTATTATATACAGTACCATCATTACAAATATAGACGAGTGTTTCCCACACATAGGCTCTACTTGGGTGGCCCAATTGAGACCCATATTCCATTATTTAAAAAAAAAATAATACAAATTTAAATCAAATGTATAGTAGTCAGTGATACTGCTATTGTGGTGCAGCCATGTGTGTGGCCTATGCTACATGTGTTTTTGTTGTTAGTTGGTGTTAAAGTGCCTCATGCATCCAGTTTCGGATTAAAAAATATACAATAATAGACGTATTGTTTTATGTAGCAAAATTTCATATTTGCTTAAAGTCATAATGCAATTCCCCCAGTGAAAGCAGAGGGAGCAACATTTTGAAAAACGTTCCTCAATATTTGCATGTGCATTCATTTTGTTCTATGATTAAGAGGAGCGGTTTCCGAGGCAGACTTAAGTGGATCATTATCACTTGAGTGAACATCAACAGAGTAATGAATAGCGGTGCATCTGAAAGTCCGGCTAGAGTTCATAACCTCAGCGAGCCATACACTCCACTCTCATTAAGGGCTGTAGCGTGAAGAGGAAAGTTAATAAGCCAGAGGGTCACATGACATGACACACTTTACCACTTTGCCGGTGTAATTGTATATAATATCTAAGAGGAGTGGAGAGGAAAATGGAGGACTCTCTAAATAAAAGAGCTCTTAATGTTAATTTGGAAAAAGTTCAACAGCACGGGATTCACCCCATGATTATGTCTGGTACATGTGTATGCACTGAACATTTCCACTACTGCATGTTAAATATGAGGCCACAGCAGCTTGCAGCCGCCTAGCTTAGCGCAAAGACTGAAAACAGCTTAATCAGTATAAGTAAGGCTAACTAATTACCATGTTGTATCATATTTGCACAATCCCAACAAAAAGCGCTAAAATCCTTTTTAAGATAGGAGACTCAATGCATTAAAGACTGTGCTAAGATGTCTGATTTTTCAATTATTCAATTATTATTTGTTCAAATTAAAATATCCAGTCCTTTTTTAATCACATGTCCACTTAATGGCGAACATTGTGTGCCGTGCGTAACAGCTAGGAAATGTGTAACCTAACAGGACAAAACATATGACTCTTGATTGTTTGGAAATAACAAGAGGATTTATAATACTGTAGAACAAGCTTAAACACAAATAATGTGTCTGATATGGTTAGGAAGATAAGTGGACCATGTAAGTGCTGAAACTGTCAAAGTACTCAAATGGCGCAGAAGAATGGGAGATGGTGAGTTGTCTTTTAAATGGGCGGGTTATTATGGCAGATTGTGGTGGCTAAAGCATGTTGCCTCTCCACCTGCTCTCTGTGCAGCTTTACAGTTAGCAGAGAGCCTCCTCACCTCTAATGGCAGTTTACACAACGTTTACCCACAAGTGTCATAATTTGCTCTAACAACTACAATTATGCCATTTTTTTTCTGCAAACAGTATATGAAATAGGAACAACAACTTCTCTTATTATAACTTGTATTAGTTGTTGCTAGGAAGGATGTGACTGAATTGTCGCTGCAGGCAAGCGTTACATTTCTCCCTTAAAGCAGCATAATGTGTCTCCAATTGTGTGAGTGTGTAAACCAAAAGTAGGGTGAGTGTTTGACTGCTGACAAAAGCAGCAGGTGAACAAAACAGGAAAATGGATTGTTGCTATAGACTGTTGTCAACGAAAAGGGAATGTTTTTTTAAAGTGACATAAGGGTTTAAGTGTCGGTCGCTAGATTGAAAAGGGTCAGAGTTTATTATTACTGTAATGTATTTCTACTTGAGGAAATACTCTTGAAAACTGCTGTTTTGTTTCAATGGAAAATGATTAATATTTTTGTACATTCTCTTTATTAATCCCTTAAATTCTGCCCATGTGAAACAATGTGTCACCTTTGGCCGAAAGGTACACTGATACACAACCTATGCCCTGCGAAACCACGCACTTTACTTCTTCTTATTTGGGCCTTTCCATCCATTCCAATTCATTAAAAAACAATGATGTGAATTAATTTGTCTGCCCTTGTGTGGCCCATATAGCGCTCCAATCAGCCCTTTCTCTTATTCACAAGATGGCAGCTCTCTGTGCCTCTAATAATGGATAAACAAACAAGCGTGACGAGTCCCGACGTGTAGCAGTTCACAATTTAATTACATTTTGATGGCGGGCTCTGCAGGCGTAAGAAAAACAAAGAGGCTGCGTTGATGTCAATGTCATGCACTGTTTGTTATATTAGGATGGTACACATAGATAGTGAGTTGGATTCGATTCCATAAATAATCTAGTGTTGATTGTCATTGCAATATTACCCATAGGAACTTAAAGAAAATAGGAAAGTAGACCTTCTGAGCATGACAACAACAATAGGCAGCGGCAACCAACTGAATTGCTTTGTGTATGCAGCTCCGTTTGCATTAGTGTTGAGGTTGACCTTTGAGCTGTGACTATATAGGACTCCCACACGCTGTCTTGTGCACTAGTGTGAATGGACAATGCTGAGATGCTCTGGCAGGCATGTTTTCTGATAAACAGTGATCTCCCAAAGGCAAAGGTAAAGCAGCCACGGCTTCATTTACATGATAGAATTGCCACGGTGTCTTCTGTGAGCAGGCTGGGGTCAGACCAGCGCGATGTGGCATTAGATGGAAGCACGTTGGTGTTTGGGAGAGCGGAGGTGAGGGGGTGAGGGAAAAGGTGCACACACCCCAGAGGAATACAAATGGCATATAACGTATTGCATGTTACCCTGCTGCCTTATCTGAGAGAGAGAGAACACACGATCGTCTTGGGACAATGCTGTATCACATTGACACACAGTGAGATTAAATCTACAAAAGGTTTCTTTACGACTATAAACCAAATATGAATATATTTTTGTGTAAATTCCACAGCACACTCTTAAATAGTATGTTTATGTTATATTGACATAGAAAATGTATAGACCCTTTGCAAATAAATGTTCATATAAGTATGACCAAATATCAGTCCATGTATTTTTCCATACAATGATGAGACAGTATGTTCAGCACCATAGACAGCGCTGCGTCCAACTTTTCAGCACCAGGAAAACTGAGGGGGGGGGGGGGGGGTGTATGTGTATATTTAACTCCCATCTTGTACTTACTTATAGATATTCCATTAATTTTAAAGGCTCAGAAAACATATTTTTCATGACAACTGTATTGTCTTTAGCTTATAGGTTCCATCTTATTCTTTTTTATGCAAACATACATTTTGAACCATTGCGTCGTTTCCTTGACAGTTTGCCTTCTTGGGGAAACATCTATTCTTTCTTTCACACACTTCTCTACACCAGCACATCATCAAGCAGTCTGTCAAAGGTTTTTCCCACTGTCTAGGTATGTTTTTTTCCAGATAAGTTAGATAAATGTCAACAAACAGAAGAAAAAAAATTATGAGAGTGAAACCATTTGCATTTATCAGAAGTAAGTCCTGTATGCGGAACAGACATCTGTTTAATTTGCTTTTCAATTTTGCAAATTACCTGCTTAAAAACTATTAAAAACTAAATAAACAAGAGCTGATTCCCTACATCCACAAACAGTCAGGGCCGCCTGATCTGTTTACACTGGGCCTTAAAATCTATGGTTTGAAAGCTTTTGATGAATAACTGTTTTGTTGAGGCCAATTCTGTTGATGTTTCAGCAGCACTCACTGTTATTCCTTAATAGGGCCTTCATGTAATTTGCAGGTTTGTGTGTGTGAACACATAACTCATGTGCGCATGCTGGGAGCCAGTGCCTGTGTTCGGCACTTCATACTTAACGCCATAGAGGAGAACCAGAGCTTAGGCAGACTGGGTAACACCCATAAAGAGCAGGGGGCCTTTGTCCACTTCCCTGATCCCTCACTCTCTTCCCATTTGCTGTCCCCTCCCCCTGCCATGACAGCGTGATTAACCATCAGACACACAATGGGGGCACATGTCCCCTTAGCCACGAACCAGCTCCCTTAGACCTGTACATCCTAATAAGGATTAGGCAAGAAGTTAACAATGAATGAAGAAGTCCTTTAGGAGCCCTCTAATTCTATTCTGCACTGTGTCACTTTTCATCCTAGGCCATTCACAACGCCGTGTTGGAACATAAGGTATAATCCTCTTAAATATCAAAGGTGGACAAATCATATTAATTTAGACATCGCTTCCCGAGGCCCGGGGGCACATTATGCACTCGACATGGAGCCCCCAACCCTCGCCATCTGCTCTCATTTCCCTCACCTGCCTCTGACTTACGACCCAATGCAACGCAACTAATTTTTACTTACTATACCTATGTATGTTTCTGATAGTAGAATTATTTCAACAAACAACCCAAGTGTTTGAATAATAGAAACTGAGTCAGGCATCTTCGAAGCAGAATGAATATTTACTTGTAACAGCATACAAGGGAATCAATCAATGCATCACACGTTTAGCTTACATGATTGAGACAAAGAAATGGACAGTGTACATGAGATTATATGCAGTGAGATGGTATGTGCACAAACACACTAGGTTTGTGTGTTCAGGACATTGAGTCAAAACAGATGTTGCAATTCATACAATGTCCTTGAGTTTCTTGCAAGATGAGCAAGATGAGTTTTAATTGTGCAGATATTCTTATCTGAGAACGGAATGTGGGGAGTCTCTCTCTCTCCTTTTCTGCAAAGACATTCACAGTACCTCTCTTGTGAGGTCAAACAAAGTTCATAGCAAGACAGTATGTAATTAGCCTGGTCCAACCAGACCATCGTACTTCATTTCATTTGTACAGAAGGTCTGGAAGTGCTGTAATTGGCAAACGTTCACTCACTTGGAGGCGGGTGTCTGTCGAAGTTTAGAACTATTGGATCTGCCCAGTGCCACTCTGGATTAGCCAACCAATCGCATCACGTTTGGTCGTCACGTGTGTCATGAGCCGGCTTTTGACGGTGCGTTCCAGTTGGACAGGGAACTCGGAAATTTCCGACTTCACTACATATTGTAGTCCAGTGGTTCTCAATTATTTTCTGTCATGCCCCCCCCCAAGGGACAGAAATTTTTTCGCGCCGCCCCTAAATTGAAATGCTATTGAGAACCTGCTAATATTTATTTATTTATCTGCACAAAACCACTGTATGAGTTTCTGTCACGAGCATTCTGCATACAATCACCTTATTATCAAATTAGATAACAAAAATTAGCTGAGATAACTCCTGCAGTAAAAACATTAAAAGTTCAGTTTATTAGCTCAATTTGTAACATTTAAAAAAGACTGCTCAGTCTGTGTGAATCTCAGAGCAAATGATTAATTGAGGTTTGCATTTCATTCAATTCATTTCATTTTTTAACTGTAAACATAGTTATGGTGGTGTTTTTGTATTATCATAGGCCAATAAGCCTTCTGTGATGCAATAACCTATAATTCATTAATGTTATCATTAGTCTACTTGCTTGATTTCTTTTTAAATAGTCTACAGAGACACTTGGAGACACATGTGGACATTTATTTACTGCAAATCGCGGCTTTTCGCACGGATATGACCATACACAAGCACACATCGCGCTTGCTAGCGCTTAAAAAAAAAAAAAAAAAAAAAAGTTGGAAATCAAGGTAGCCCGCCCCCCCCCCCTGACAAATCACGGGGGGCGCGCCCCACCATTTGAGAAGCACTGTTATAGTCTATGAATCTACCGGTACCTGGCAACAGTAACTTGTGAGAGCCTAACGTTTAGTTATTTGGACAAGAAAGGTTTTAGGCGTCCATACTTTCGCAAGCAGAGGCACTGGAACACAAACAGGTCGGAACTCGGAACTTCCAAGTCGGAAATCTCCTTCTTCTGAGTATAAAGGAACGCAGCATTCAACTGAAACTGGAGCGCGACTTCGACGTCATCGTTCTCAGCCACTCGCTCTGTTCGCTGATTGGACGATTGTAGATTCTCCGGAGAAAACTGGGAAATGCACTGTACACCCAGACTGACTACTGAAGGGAAAATGAAATTTGGCTGGAAGTAGGCGGGCGGGCGGAGCCAGGCTAGTATGTAATGTGTTACCTTCATTAAATGTTATAATATATATAATGAAACAAAGTTTCGTTAACAGTTTCTTTTTTTATATTTAATGTTTTCACTTACTCTCATGGAACACTTTGTTTGTTTTATATTTATTTGGTTATTTGGCTAAAAGTTAGAAAAAAAGGTAAAACTGAAAAAAGATTACTTGTTTTGAACTGAATTCATTTGGTCTACTTTGACTTCGATAATCTTCTCAGGTTACAGATACTACAAATATCGTATAAACACTTATTGTTAGTATAATCACTCTTCAATAGTTCAAAAATGAAAAGAGAACTCCATCGATTTGGCATTGCACTCCTGTTGTTAGAATCACGACTGGCAGTAAAAGAAAAAACAAAACAAAAAGACTGAAAAATTGATGGCCAAATATCTTACTTATCACAACCTGGCTGCTATTTCCCAAAGTGAACGTCCACTTCAAACTTTGGTGTATTCAGGTATGTTATGTAAGCAGAGGCTGATGTTGCCTGGTGCCAAAAGCCTTAAGCAGAGATGAGGAGCTGGATAAAGATGGCTGGTGCTCAGGTTGTTGTTTTAATTTTAATTTTCAAACTTGTTGTCTTTATACCTAACTGGCGCTGACTTAAGTGACATCACTTGAGGCAATTTATCAGACTTTGCACAGCTCCCAAAATAAAGGTTTGTTTATGTTGTATGTACATTCGGCCCAAAGGTTCAAAAGTATAGTAATTTTTTATTGTTTTGATACAATGAACCTAACATTTTTAGTCCTGTCTCATTGAGCAGGTAGCTACATCTTTAGTATTTCCTGTTCCCTTAACTCTGTGAATTTCATCTCTTTATTATTATGTTTTTGATTATAACTGAATAAAGGTTAGGAAGGGTATAAAGGTCAGATACAAACTAACTTTTTTAACAATGTTAGTACGGTGCTTAAAATAAAAGGGCTTTTCCAAACATACAGTATAGGAAACTAGAAAGATGCCAAGAATTTGGTCCAAGATCAGAGGATTATCACTTAGAAAGAAAAAACAACACATCTGCATTGTTGTCCTGGTATCGTTGTCTGTCCACTTTTGCAACCCAACTTCAATTCCACTTGAATTGTATCAACCTTCTGTTGACCTCTCAATGAGATAGCAACACACACTCAAATTGACACAAATTAGCAACAGATTGGCTGATAGCGCTTCACCCATGGGGATTCATTCTTCAAAGGAGCCCCTGGTTTTTCCACACTCTGCGTTTCTTTTGCGCCGACGCTCCAGTGGTTGGATCTTGTTCTTCCCCCCCCCGGCTTTGTCCTTATCACTCACCTGTCTGGGAGACATGAGGCTCCCGCATTGTGTGACTGACGGGTGCTAGCAATGTCTGATGGAGTCATTTTTGCTACAAATGTGGAATACATGACTCATCATAGAAGTGTCATTCAGGGGTGGTGGAGAATGGTGCAGCGCTGATGAGGGAGGTCCATTTCAATTCATCACAAGTTCTGACAGCTGGTCCCAGTTCACATTTCCATCTTTCCATACGAAGTCCCTCAGCTATGCTCTATTCTTTTACAGGCGGATGTATAAAAACAATTTACAAGTGTTGGACCAAATATATAATGAACAATGAAAGAGATGGCAATATATTTTTTTTTCTTTTGTTGTAAGTAGAAGGTGCATACGCCCTTTTCACTGCACTTAACATTGATATATAAAATAAACATGTACATGCTGAGTGTCATTGTGACAGTGAGTGGGTATTGAATATGTATGTATGTCTTGGATACTGACCAAATAATATGCACAGTAGAAGAAGGTGAAGGCCATGCGGTCCAGGCTGAGCAAGTTGCGTCTCATGTGTATAATCATTGGTGCAAAAGGTTGGTCTGCTGTTTAGACCGAAACATTGTCTTTATTTAAGAGTACATGGAAAATATTGTCAGCCCTTCACCTGGCCACAGAGCAGGCTCGATGCATAAGCGAACTAAGAGGTTGCTTAGGGCCCCCGACCGCCAGGACCCCCCCCCCCCAAAAAAAAAAAAAATATATAATACTATACTATATATTTTTTGAGTTTGTGTGTTTGATCAACATCATATTATGCAAATGTGAGTTATCATACAAAAAGGAATACAATATATTGGTCTAGATAGTTAATAGCCTAATAATTGAATCAGTTAATTGGACATTGGAGGCAATAGCGGAAAACACTGGGTGTGTGAATGACATTTAACAATAGTCAATGACTAGAGCTAACATTGGAGAGGGCCCCCTAATCAAATTGTGCTTAGGGCCCCATGAAGGCTTGGGCCGGCCCTGCCTGGCCACAATTGAGGAGATAAACAGAAATCTCAAATGACTTTTCAACTGTAGGGCATAATATACATGAGTTGTATCTAATGTGGCTGGCAGAGGAGACAGAAGCCTGATGCAAAGCCCCATGTTAAAAGATACATTGCCTATCAATGTATTCTCCGTACCCTGAGAAATTTGACTGTGGCCAATATCGATAGAATCACACCAATTGTACTACTGGATGCATAAAACAAAGATGAAATCTACATGAATAATATGACCAATCTATGCAAAGACAAGCTTTTCGATTCTTTGATGAAACACTTCTGTGGATCATACCATGCCAATCATGGATTATTTGGAGGCTCAGAGGGAAAGAAATTGAGTGATGTCTGGTAACTGTGTAGGGTTGCAGACAGAGAGACAGAGGTGTATCAAAACACAGGAGGAATACAACAGACTCAGTGGAATAAAGGCAGTCTAATCCTCCGAGTCAGAAATAGAATTAAGGAATTATTTGAGGGGATTAATAGAGATTAAAATGGAAATCTTGGATCACTCAAACAACTCCACCTACAGGTGCATTTGTTTTTGTTTTTCTGTGATCACGAAATGTGTTGTTTATTTGAATATGAATAATAATTTTTTCTTCATATAAGATCAATCTTTCCTGACTGCTTCAGCCTGAATGTTGTTTTTATCAGTGTTTCTTTTAATTTATTTATTTATTTATCAAATTCAGTTTCCTTTTCATATCATGCACTCTTGATATTAACTCTGGTGTGCTTTTAGCGGGACAAGACCGTAGGGTTACATACATTATAAAATGACCTATTGTACAATTTTCCAGTACCCCTCAGACAGCCTAGATACAGCAAGTTAAGCAGCCATTGAAGGGGGGGGTGGGAATTTGCTTCCTCTCTGTGTGTTGGTGTCAGGGAGTCCATGCAGGCTCTTGGTGACACAAAGGATGAAAAAAATCAATACACAACACAACACACAGCATCCAACACAAACACTTCAGCCATAGGCCATCTCCCCAAGTCCATGGTGACCCTGAAATGACCATATTCCGTTTATTGTTCCCTCATCTCCATCGAGAGGACAGGGCCCACCTACAACTGATTGAGTCTACACAAACCTGGAGATAGCCATTGATTTTCTATCTCTTCTTTTCAAAAAACTGGAACGCTTTGTGTAACTGACACATACATCTTGCTTCTCTACCAACGTAAGGATACCCACATGCCTTCTTGGTAAGCACAATCTGCTTGTTCACCTATAGTTCATGCTTGTGCAGTTACAGAGAAAGGCATAGTCCCAAGTAATACTGTTCATGAGTGGACCAACCTGTGCTATCAGCCCTGCAATATATCAGACACTGGTTCCTCTTAGGGTTTTGATTCTGACAACTCCTGATGGGCAACTACACAGTGTCATGGCTTCTTTTATCTCTCACTATCTCCAGAGAGAGGAGCCAATAGGTGAGCTGCTGAAGCAACACCACTGGGAAGAGCTGATCGCAGGTCCACTGATATTATCTACGGTCAGATTGTGAACAATCAGTGATTCTCTCCCCTTCTACTGGTCTATCTCTCTCTCCCTCTCTCTCTTTCTCTCTCTCTCTCTGTTTTTCTCTCTCTCTCTCTCTCAGTTTTTAATTCTCGCTCGCCCCTCGAGGGAACCTGGAGGTGGCAACTGATCAATGGTGTGCAAATAGCTTTATTGACACGACAGATGAAACATCTGCATGGACGAGTCTGTTTGCCAGTCGGCATGGCAATGGAACAGTTGTGGTATAATGTCAAATAAAGTCAGATAAAACATATGTATATTGTTTGTAAATAAATGCTATGACATCATGGATTTATTCTATTGTTGCTTGCCAAATAAAATGTATTTTCATATGAAATGAAAGCTTACAGCAAGTGCTCCTTTACAGGTTGAAAACATTCTCAACCCATACAAAGTAAACACACTTAAAAACATATAAAAATATTGTTTTATTAGCTCATTAAAAAATGCATTATTTCACATGATTTTCACATGCCAGCAAAGCTATTAACTTTTTTGTCACATGTCATTTGTCATTTTGGGAAATATCCAGACAAGCTCTATTCTTGTTGGTGATGGTTGTGCAAAATGTATACATTGTTTTAGCCAAGTAACTGTAATCTATATTGTGTCAAGTATTGGCATCACAATCTGTGGGGTGGGTGAGTGAGGGACTGAGCCAGGGAGACTGTAGGAGGCTGGAATAAGGGGCAGTGATGGGGCTATGTTTGAGTGTTTTGTTGTGAGCATATGTCTAGTCAAGAGCCATGAAGTCTTCGGCTTGGCTGATGCTCAGAGCTTTGATAAGCGCCTAGTCTCACTTCTCTGACTCTGACTGCTGCCCTGTTTACCCTGGCACTCCGACAGCACAAAGGATGACCAAATGCCATGTTAATAATGTATTGTGATGCATATCAGTTCAGACTCCCTGCTGATCTTATAAAGAAAAACTTCTAGGGCAATGCTAGACACAATAACAAGTGCGTAGTGCAGTATATAAAGGTACGCTATCTCTTAAAAATTACAGAGAATTTAGTTTGGAACTTCTATTTTACAATTCCCTACCCCTCCCTATAGTGTGACCAATTAACTAATTTGAGGAAAGACTATTTTGTGGCCATAATGTTGCGTAAAGCCCTAGGGTGTGCTGGAAGAAAACAGATTAGCACATTAGCATTGAAGGGGGGCTGAATAAAGACTTCTGGCTCTGCCTCAGGCCCGGCTAGCTGTTCAAGCCACTGCTGCTTACACTCGGCACACAATTTTCCATTTTCTTTTTCTTCATCTTTTGTCTGTATTATAAATGTTTTAAGATTAAACTCTACTGCTATGGGTTTATTCCATGGCAATTATGGAACCATACATCTAATGCACAAGATCCAAAAAAATTTGGTTTTCTTATTTGCAGAAAGCATTGGATATGCAAGCGTGGGGTAGCCAACCAACTATACCTTACCTGACCAATGTCTAATAAAGCCCTTTCATACTGCTGTCTCATCCCAGAGTTGTAAGACTTTAAAGAACACTCTGTTAGTTGTCCTCCTCTCTGCCCTATGGGCCTTTATGCGGCCACAACTTATAACACACACACACAGACACAGACACAGACACAGACACACACACACACACACACACACACACACACACACACACACACACACACACACACACACACACACACACACACACACACACACACACACAGACAAATACACTATAAGTCTTTAAAGTACCCCCCCCCTCTCTCTCTCTCTCTCTCTCGCTCCCTCTCTCCCTCTCTCCCTCCCTCCCTCTCTCCAGGGATATTGACCCTGCCAGTTCAGTTCTGCTCGGCTGCGCTCTGCAGAGATGTTGGGAGACTGTCAGAGGAAATATACGGTCCCTGTCTGGAACCCAGGTGCGCCGAGGAAAAGTGTTAAATTTGGTCATTACTCTTGTAATAGTGCTTTTATGTTTGGTTCGCAAAGGGTCATGTGTGAAACCGCCACAGCAGGTCTCTAGCTGGAAGGTCTGTGCAGACACAGACGTAGGCATCAGTTGTCACAAGCATCACATTAAAGCAGCTTCCTGTGTCCGTGAAGAATAGCCAACACCAAGGCAGACATTATCAGACCCTATTGAGTAGTAAAAACTATGTATAAGACAGCAATGAACCCTGGGTGTGAAAATATGGTGATTAGGTACACACAGAGAGCTCTTTTGAGGCATATCGGGGCAAATCATTTGCACATGGTTGTTGTCTGTGTGTGTTTTTTTGCCCGCAATGCAAGCAGCAACATATGCAGGCATGTGTTGATCTGTATGTGACTGCCGACTGGGCTGGAGGCAGGGCCAGGAGGGTGGGGAGGAGATGGTAATGCTAACGGCTTTTTGATGTAGATAAATGGCTTACAGATGGCTCACTCAATATATTCAAATGAGGAATAAAATATAGGGGAGGGGGGATATCGATACAAGGATCGGTTCCAGTTGTAGAATCACGTGACTAGAATGCATTGATTAGTCCACCAACATTTTGAATGACACATTTTTTCAGTACTTATTTAAATTTCTATGAGTGATCCAATACATGTATTTAACTTAGTAGTGATATTTTGTCAGATTTGGGATTATTCCGAATGGCTTTGATAAAATAAGTGCAATAACACTGACTTTCCGCATTTACATCTATCTGAGCCTATTATTATGAAAGAATGCAGAGTCTGTTATCTTACATAAAGGTCACCTTCTTAGAAACTTAGAATAAAGTTGTAAACCTTATGAAGCAAAGCCCTTGATAAAAAAATAAAAAGATGCATAGAGTAATTTCAATTTGTTAACGTGCACTGCTAATGAAGTCGCTCATTTGTGCTGTAATTGCAGTTACACTGGAAGATATCAATACAAAAACATGGGTGTACAAATGGATGTAAAACCCTCAAATGAAAAAAAAATACACAAAACAAGGATATCAACCATTGAAAACAGCCTCCGGTGGTGGCATTACAAACTCTCTAAGATTCAGCAGTGTGGACCGTTTATGTGTGAGGAGATAATCCCCTTCATTCAGCCATCTCTCAGTCTGCAGACAATTGTCCTGGAGGTATATGGAAGCTGCCAACGCATTGCATACTATCATGTTTTCGACCAATATAAATTGTATTTACCCCACGTTTCACCTTTAACATTGGGCTGGGAAAAGGAGCCCAAAATGCGATTATGCACGTGAAGAAATTAATCAGGAGATGAGCACAGGGTAATGTATGGTAATTATCCAACAGCATATTCTTACATAGCGATTAGCATATCTGGGAGGCCAGACAGGGATGGGAGGGCAGTCTGAGAGGAAGGAAAGGACACAGCTGCTGATAAGGAGAACCAGTTTGTTGGGCTTTCTTTTTTCTATGTTGATGAAAAATGTGGATATAGTCTGGCTACAGGCATGCACTCACCCTCTCTCTCTCTCTCTCTCTCTCTCTCTCTCTCTCTCTCTCTCTCTCTCTCTCTGTTCCTCTCTATCTTATGTGCACATACACAGCCTCAGATTAGAATGGACATGTGCATATACTTCCACACGCGCACACACACACAAGCACACTCAAACATACACCCACACCCACACACACACACACACACAGTGACCACAGTACCATCAGATGATGCTGTGAGAAGAGGGATAAAATCAAGAAGGAAAACACTGGGTTTCAGAAACACCGCCCGTGTATGTTTGTGCCTGCACACTTTATACAGATTTTCAATAATATACTGTAGGGGAGAACGGGGTAAGTAGGTACACTTTTTACTCTAGTGAGAATTGCTCATCACCTAAACATCTTTCAATAGTCATTCCTACATTACATTGAAGCTTAAGGTGTTGGCTTGAAATGTGTACCCCTCACTTTTTCTATCTTATTGTAATAAAGAAGAAATTAATCGTCAAAGACACCCTTACACATTGTGAAAACCAACCCCATCAAGGGGTCGGTTGTCATACACTATGGGGTTGTTTGTCACAATGTTATCTTCATGGGAATAATCTTAAAAAGAAGACGAGAAATCAGAACAAAATTTGAACGTGTAATTGCATTGTCAAGTTGACAAATAGGCCTACATAACTTACTGTAGCCTTGGCAGCTGGTCTAGTTTGGGATGCACTGGGTTGTTTTGATTTTGTTGCCCTTTTTTCTTTTGCATGCTAGCTGCCTTTTCCTGCTCTATTCTCTCCTTCTCTGGGGTGTCAGTGAGGACACAGCTTGACAATTTCTTTCGTTATTGTGTTGGCTGCAGCCTTTGGATAACATGTGACAACCAACTCCCCAAAAAATGTGACGACCAACCCCAACTTGAATTTCTTGCTAGCATCAAGGCCAAGAACCATCTGACAACTAATTAGCTTGCTAACCACAATCTAAACTATAGTTTACCCTTCACACTTTTTATGGGTAACAAGTGTTTTGTTATAAACCCATTGTGTAAAAGCCTAGAAGAAAAATACTGAGGAGCTAAATATTTTCAATTTGACATGAAAAACACAAACAGTCCTCTCACCTCATATTCGCAGTCTAACTCCAAGGAAGACTATGTAGGTGACCTCTGACCCCAATTGTGGATATTTACATACCAAAATTTCACAGACAGCGCCTTCTGGTTCCGAGATATAACGATTGTGACAACCAACCCGTGTGACAATTTACCCCGTTCTCCCCTATATATTTGCATAGACCAACAAGTGTATTAAAAAAACAGTTTAATAACTAGTTGAAAGCCAATTCAAAATGCATGGAATCAATGCATGCTATTCATGCAATAATACGGCAGGTGTAACAATTAGAATGGCGGAACTGTGGAGTGACTTTGGAACAATGAAAGGTTATGACAATGAGATTTTACTGCTGACTATGTGACGATGAGGGGCTCTCTTCATTTAACCCATTAATAACAAACAACTTTATTTTGTATATTACAATAAGGAAAAACCCCACATGTTTTCTTTTCCTGTTCGAGGTACAGACACAACATTTGTGGTGGCTGCACATGACCTCATCAAAAATGTACTTAACAGATTCATCATCCCTTGCTTGTTATAGAATATCAAGTTGATTTCACTCGCTGTAAAAGTGCCAAATCACAAAGTCACAAAATCAAGTTGAACATTTCTCAAAAATTGCAATGGATAGGGGCGCCCTTAGCTCAGTTGGTAGGGCGTCCTCCCCATGGGCCTCGGCCAGCAGCGGACCCGGGTTTGATTCCAGCCCGTGGTTGTTCTCTGCATGTCACTCCCCTCTCTGCCCCATTTCAACGCTGTCTCTACACTGTCAATAAAGCATAAAAATGCCAAAAAAAATATCTTTAAAAATTGCAATGGATTTATTCATACTAGATAGGAAATTATAAAATTCCATTTTAGACATTAATGGGTGAAAGAAACAGCCCTGATATTTAAGTGAAGTTGAATTTGTACTATCACTGTGAAAATAATTGTTGTCTTAACATTTCTTTCTCCGTCAGTCACAACAGCCTTTGTCCTTCTTCCTAAAAGCTACGACATGACTTCACCTGTGTTCATGCAGAACATGCTCTGCTATCAGCACTGTGGTGTCATACAATCTGGAAGACCAAACCTCAGAAGGTAAGTATTTCTGAAACAAAAAAAGAAATACCTGTTTTTACATAAAATGTTGAGCATTGTCCATGTTGGCTTCTATTGTTGATGTATATATGCATGGTGTATTCTGCCTTGATAATCTTATATTGTATTTTATCCAGCTTTTCCTAAACCCCTCATTTCATTCTGAGGTAGCAATAGCAGTGTTTATGAATTTCTTTGCTAGCAACACAAACACACACACAAACAGGTTATCTTTATATATGTATTATTTATCTGGCCTGTGTAACCCCCATTTGCACAATGTGACCATGAGCCACTGTATCAATTCTGGCTTTGGTATTTAGGTGTAATCAGCCATGTAGGACACCAGCTTGCCAAGAAGCACGGCTCCTTTGTGAGACGCCCATCTGTTTAGTGCATTGGGACGTATCCCCCTGGTCCCAAAGAGCTGCTGGAATGAAAGGGATGAGAAGGCCCCAGCTGAAAAGACAAGGGTGGGCGGCCTGCGCTATAGCATCAGGACACAGTCTGTCTGCTGCGGCGGCACTCCTTTTGCGCTCCACTCCTATTCTAATGCGAGCATCTATGACTCCCCGGCCCGCATACAACTCTGAGATCATAGGCTGACAGATGCACCAGGGGTAGAAGCAGCAGACTGGGATGTCTGACACATGCAAACCCATCCATCCATCCTTTGAATGCATGCTGAGTCTGTGTGGCCCCCCACCTCTACCCCTCACTCACTCTCTCTGTTAAGCTGTTTGGCTAATATTTTCCTATTGACTGGCCCCAGTGTACATATTACCCGGCCATGGTGACCCCTTGGCGGGACGTATCTGTGTGAGAGAGCGCAGATCGATTCATACAGTGTGGGGCTCCCCCCTTTCCTTGTTGTCAGTATTCACTGGGCAGAGTGGGAGCGAGTGATAAGCCGCTGCTGTGGGCCCAGACAGTCAAACCCATTCTAGTAAGAGTTGTGACCCTGCTGCAGTAGGGCTGATTATACTAGACCCGGGGCAGCTACATCTGAGAATCTGAAGGCCCCCCCCCCACTCCCCTGCTACACTCCAGCCTGCCTGACACATATCAACCCCTGACTGAGACCACAGTGGCCACATAGGAAGTGATAATAAGCAGATAAAACAGTGGGAAGTAAAATGTTGTAGTTTTGCTATTTGTTTTCTGTGTTTTTGTCAATCAACTGTTAGGAAGTTGCACACACCGGAGGTCAAATTTGACCGATGATTTAGCCCAAACCCAGCCCTATTATTATTGTTGTAGTATTGCTCTATTATTATTTAAATTATTTTCTATTGGTGTTGTTGTCGATTGATAATCCCTTTCATGTCCTAAAAATTATCAAAATATTTCTATTTTGAGTAAAATATTATACTTTTTCAATAAATTTTTTTCCGCATTATTCTTAATTTTTTGTTTTTATTTATTTTTTGTTCGGGAAAAGTAGAGTAGCTGTTAACTGTCCTTTACATTTAATACTTTTAGTTTTGAAATGATAAAAACATAAAAGCAGACCACCACCATCATAGTGTTAGGTCACCATCATAGTATTTCACCATTTCAAAGGTTTCCCTCTGATCAGCCTGTGGCGAGACAGGTGACTTGCTCGTGAGAAAGCTGGCATGTGTTGCATGGAAAAGAGCCCTTCTCCTTGGATAGCAGTAGGACCATATGCCCCCACCGAGCTCAAACAATCCCCCCATCCCTTGCCCCTCCACTCTCCCCCCTTAACTTACACACAAGCACGCTCCTTTCTATAACCCACCAACCCACCCACCCCACACACACACCCGGGCCCACCGTGCCTCCCCTTGCAAACACTCCTGATAACTGACAGCAGCTGCATTGATGAGCACAATGCGTGGGGCCAAAGGCGGCTCAGCTGGCCTCACTCCCCACTTGACACTTGGTTTGACCTTCGGCATGAGAGTGGTCCTCCCAGAAGGGCTGCTCTGCCTATAGGCCTAACACAGCCTGTCTCTCTATCTATCCCCTATCTCCTCCCCGCCGTACATGTCTGACACACACACACACACACACCCAACAACGGGTGCATCCTCAGGTCACCCCAGGTCAATTAAATTCAAATTGAGGATAAATGATGTGTAAATCATCCTCAGATAAGAAACTAATGTTGAGATGAATGATGGGAGAAGAATCACGGTTGAGAACCAACCAAAAATATTCAAATACCGTTTTCCCCATGGATGCTTCATCAACGTTTTGCTTGTTGACTTTCCTCAACTACTGACTCAGAGATAGCCCTATATAACAGTCTCTCTCTCTCTCCCTTGTGCATGGATCCATATTCACCCTCCCCTCCGCACACACCCATACACACTCCCATATGTGCACAAGCATGAACGGTCTATCCTGTATGAGCGAGAGTGAAAGGCTTGTAATAGCTCTCCTCCCTTAAGGGACTGATGACACCGACCGAGGAAACCAAACAGAAGCTGATGGTGTGACAGAACGGAGCAGAGGCGTGTGTGCGTGTGCATGTGTGTGTGCGTGTGTGTGTGTGTGTGTGTGTGTGTGTGTGTGTGTGTGTGGAGGGCTGTGAGGGGAAGGGAAGGGAGGGGGAGTGTCATCGCTCCCCTTTTGCCATTCTGCTCCTTTACAACTTTACAAAATAGCCTTTTAATTTGCTGCAGCGTCTGGGGTGTCTGCATTGTGCCTGCATCAATCACCATCATCATCACCACCACCACCACCAGGGCTGTGTGGGCCACTGTCACTCCCCAGGGCCCTCTCACTGAAGGGCCCCCTCAGGCAGATCACCCCTCTGTATCCCCCCTCATATGGATGGGGAAAGAGTGTGGCTCTCCCCTTTCTCTGTGTGTCTTCCCCTTGCTCGCCCATGGGAAAAAAGTCGCGATACGGCTCAAATCCCAACACTCGGTGCACTTCACACTGCTTTCGTTTTGCCATCTCTGTCTCCATAATCGAATATTGTGCATGAAATGAGACAACACACCGCTCTCAGTAACAGCTTGGAACTAATTATGAATGACTTTTTAACTGTGTGTACTGTATTCTACTAACACCAATAAAGCCATGATCAGCGGCAGGATTGATTTTTCTCAATTGATTTTGCACAAGAGCTGTTTGTTTGCACACATGGGAGTATTTTACATTAACTTTAATGATGGAGTCAGCGATTCTGGAGAAACGCTTGTTGTCAAAATCACTTTTTGCCAAAATCAGTGAATATCTCACCTCATATCTCCTCATACACCGCTAACTGGCCGTACTGTGTGTGCGCTAAGGAAAGTCCAGTGCACACAGCCTAAACTCTGTAAACTGGCATTTTGCTAGCTACTGTGGGCCCCCTTTGTTTACATACCAGTTTACAGAGCCACAGCTGTGTATTAACACCAACTTTTTTTCAAGCACACACACACAGTACGGACAGGTCACTGATCGTGAGGAGATATTCACTGCATTGAGCAAAAAGTGATTTTGACAACAATTATTTTCTAGAATTGCTGACTCTACCTTTAATATAGACCACTCTCTCTATATATGAGGCTATAGGTTAATACTTTGAGTGAATTATTCCTCCCTCCCTCTGTGTCATAATTGGTACTCTTATAATGGTGACAGGGTCAGTTAAAACCAGCAGTAATAGGCTACCAATTTAAAGACTAATGTGTGTGATGGAGACTAATCCCTGATATGATTTGGCAGGTCAGTTTAGAGGTGGTCAATCTGGCTGTCAGCCCTAGCAGTGATTGAGTTATTCACCGCTGTAGTAATGTGTGCATTTGTATGTGGAGTAGCTACATTTTTTTATACCTCCAAATTTGACAACCATATTCAACTTTTGCATCTATTGTCAAATAAGTAATAATCAGTAGTAAACGCGAAAGAGGGAATCGTACAGCACCTCTGTATTTCCCTTCCATTTCTCAATGCAACCTGTATAATGCTAATTCAGTCAGCCTATGCATAGACTCTAGCTGTGTGTTGTACACTGAGCACTGCAAATGTCAAGCCAAGCTGTTCCACTTCTCAGTTCGAAAAAAAGGAAAATTAAGGCAAGAGGTCAGTTGGCTCTGAGCAGAAAATATGCAGGTGGTACAGTATGTTCCTTGGGCCAAAAATGTGTATTTAACTGTGCTAAACACCAGTCACTTGAGCTTGATCACACATAATTAGTAACTTGTTTGTTAGTACACCTACAATGATCAACAGCTCTGCAATATAGCCTATATGGAGGTTATAGTGTTCAATTTAATTTTAAAGTTGTTAGGTCAAATTTCATTTTGAAGGCTGGAGTTATGAGTCTGTTGTGCTGTGTTATATTGATGTGTTACTAATGCACCAATGAGGGTAAAGTCAATGTTAAAACAATTCTCACTTTAACACATTGAAGGTAGGTAATACATGTTTGGGATATTTTTATCGTATTAACCCTTTAACAGCACAGATTTAAGAACACATTTTATTTAATTTTTTTCATCCGAACACACAATATTATTACGAGCATGTATAAACAAATGGTTGATATGACCTTTTAATGATAAAACATGGTAAATATGACAAGGATAGTTTTTTAAAGAAGAAAAACATTTTCTTGAAAGCTAGTGCCAATTAATCTTAGTAGGGGAGAGTGGCCTAAGTTGTGCATTTTGGAAGTTGTGCCACCCTTTGTTTCTAGAAAACCGTGGAAGAAATTGAAAATGTGACCACATATTTAAGAAGAGCCATCCATTTGACTCATCATGTAAAGAAGGGAGACACAAGGAATAAGATATAAGCACATTTAAGCTAAAAAAACTGTGTTTTGCCTTTCAAAGTAAAATTTCCATGATCAAGGGTTTTTGATTATTGTGTCTGAACAATTATAGACAAGTTTGAAAACATTTGACACATGTTTTAGTGCTTTGGTATGCTACATTTTGAGTCTATACAGTTAGCACAATGTCAGCCCTTAATTGCTGCATCATGCTTATTATCCAAATTTCTTGGATTGGGGTGATTTGTGCCAAAGGGCCTAGGTGAGTTATAAGTAAGTAAGTAAGTAAAATGTATTCATAAAAGCTCATTTATGACAGTTTGCACTGTCCAAAGTGCTGTACATAGTGCATTCAGTAGGTAAACAATGAAGGTAAAATAACAATAATAAAAATAAAAGACGTAAAGCACATACATCCACATAAACACAGATAGTAGTGCAGAGGTAAGATAGTTAATGGGGAGGAAACACCAGGGTGTACATATGGGTTTTGAGCCTTGATTTAAAGGCAGAAATGTAGGGGGAGTCACATTTGTCAGGTGGCAGTTGGTTCCACAAGCACGGAGCAACTAGTGCAAAGTACATTTCTGAGAGTTGTGCCAGTGGCATGGCTGTATACGATGGTCACCAAAAGAAAGTGATTGTCTACAGTAGCTCAGAAGAGAGTGACATCTCAATTCCACTTAACGACACCACTGATGAGAGTTCAGATGGCCAGAAAGATGATGATGGTGACTTTGTCATTGTGAGCTTTGCAGGGAAAACCATTAGATCTGCTAGGCCTTGTTTAAGAAAATTTTCCTTCAATCTTTGTCAACTATTTACTTTATTTACTTTAAATACACCTTAAATAAGTGATTGTCTAATGGATTTGTCTTGCATTACAGTTTATGAGATATATAGCAATGGCACAATTTACCCCATGGTATTCTCTCCAACCGCACAACCACACCGAGAGCAAGTTGTACAACAAGACAACTTTTTTTCCGAAAGCTACATTTCTTCAACAGTTTATTCCAGATCCAAAGTTTTTATTGCCAGGGATGCACAACACCCTGAAATATATGTACATATTTGAGTTGGAGACTTTACTGTCAAGGCCTTACTTTAAAGTCACTTTGAGTGAAAAGTTGCACAACTTAGGCCACTCTCCCCTAAATAAAGATCTACAGATCAGAGCTGCTCCTTCGGTATTCAACAGTTATACATTGGAATGGATATGTTAATGATTTACTTGCATAAGTCTGTTTCGTTCAATAAGTCCTCTGCAACTCAACTCGATTCAGAAAAAAACTATCATAAAACCCTGCACAGGCCACAATATGTCTGCCAGTAACTCATTGCAAAGAAGCCATTAATAGTGCTCTGTTTTATGTAAATAAGTGAGGCTGGCAACTGGTATTAGTATCCTTCATTGAACTTTTGTATTGTAATCCTCCTCTAAGTATTTAGGTTATCACTTTGATTTTGAATAAACAATGGAGACTTCTCTGAAGCAACATTCTGACCTGTCAAAGGGCCATCCTATTGAGTTGCCAGATGTATTTATCATGTCACACTGTGTGTAGCCAGGTATTTACCTCTCCTCTCTATAACTTTCCCATCATTCCACCATACTGCCTAATCAGCCTTGATTGCCTTTAATTAGCATCTAGTAATTAATTTTGTTTTCTGCAAATTATTTGTATGACTGCTCCCAGTGGGTGGCCTGTTCATCTCGTTAGGGCCAATTAGCTGCAATTAACAAACACTAATGACATGGCTTTTTTCATTCCAAAACAAACAGTGCAGTGCACCCTGCCAGATTCCAGTGCTTGCACGGAGACCTCTTGTGTGTTGGAGTGGTGCATGGGGGGGGGGGCAAGCTTACTGGGATAGGCACTCTAATCAACACCTCACATGGAGATAGGAGAAGACACTCATCCGTCCAACTCGCACTTTTGGATGCCAAGAAGATCATTGCTTTCCCCTCTGGCCTTTTGCGACAGTAATTTACGTCAATGAGGTGTAATACCTTCAAGCACACTTTCCAATGGCAAGAGATACAAAAAGAAAACAATACATGTTTTAACATAATACTTTTCCCTGGCAGAGATGTACTGTTACTGATGCCACTGTTTATAGTTTGTATGAAGTGCAGTTGGGTGTGGATGAGTAAAATAAAATGTTTAACTCAATTTTAAATAGAAGATGCAATATCACATCATTGTATTCATATGACATTGTTTTTCTGTCAATGTCATCATGTTTTACCAATACCATTCATTTATGCACTGTTAACATTCTAGAGTGCATTGAGGTGCTGGCTATTGTGATTACACAACATGTTCAAACTATTCAAACCAAGCTTGTGTCATATATATCAACCAGCTGGTAATTATACATTTAATAAGAAATGTGTATCCAATAAATACAAATAGTTTGCAAATCTGTATAAATTATATTTATCCAAACTGAGTACTTAGGTATTTCACTGTATGCAAGCATTATGCTCAGTTTTGCAACGTTGGCCAGTTGACAAATACAATGAGACCCCTTTTATAGGAAAATTCAAGAAAAAATTACTACTGTTCATGTTCACATCAATAGGAGAAAATTAGAGAGATTTCCAGATGGGAGGATCAATGAATCCCTTATCGCCCTTCCATATTTCTGTTTGTTTTTCTTATTATTTAATTACTTAGGGGCCAACTATTAGGGGCATGCACACACATTGTAACCAACCATCAACCTAGCGCACTCTTTTTTATCCACTCTTCTAAATGGGTTTCCAGAGAATGTGCCTATAAGCTACCAGAACATCTAATGGTGTCTACAGTTGATTTCGTGATGTGGCCTGACAAAAAATAAAATCTGACGTAAGATTTGATAGCGTCGGGGAGCTTAGATATCAGGGATTTAGAGAGCATGGGAGCCTGCATATGGAAATGCGCTGCTATCTCCCTCCCCAGTGCGCCAACACGGTGCGATAACATCTAGGAGAGACGGCCCTATCGCCACAGATTATAACCATTAGTGTTCCTTGTCCTTACAAACGGAATGAGGAATAATGCCGGAGCACAACATTAATCTATGTGAAAAAAGCTAGTGTTGGGCATGTTCATCTGTCCTCTCCCCATATAGGCTACTGCAAGGAGAGGCCTGCTACTGATAATTCGTCAGCTGCCACGCATACAGTCCTATTCTATATAGCCAACACAAGCTGGACTTCTGTAAAAAGGAAATCATTTATTCATGGTATCATTATTGACCCTCAAGCATGCTATATAATTGAGAGCAAGACTGGCTGATCCTGCGAAAAGAAAAAAAAAGAAAACAATTAATATTGTAATGAGGTTGGTGGAGGGTGAATTTCTTCCTATTCGTATATATTGTTATATATTCACTATTAGGACATGTTGTCACGCTGAACAACTATTCAGGGATGTTTTCCAGAATCGCAATCATGAGAAATATTGAGATAAACAAGCTTTTTTGTTTTATTTTTTTTATTTTGCAATAACTTAAACTAAAAGTCTGTTTTTACATGATTAATTTGGTTGAAACATTAAAGTTATTCTACTATGTTTCTCTTCTTTTTTTCGTTTAAAGTTAAGAGGGTTAAAACTATTCTATGCGAATCCTACAGGCTTAGGCTTACTCCGTTTTGCATCTTTGCACTAATTACACTTATTATTGTTATTTTATTATAATATTGTCATTTTATTTTAGGATATTTTATGTATTTTTATTACATAAAGATAGTATTTTTCTTTTTCTTTACATAACACTGGAGTACATGTGGTGGTGGAGAGAAATGAAGAGGCATGCTCATAGGTCCCTCGTGGAGCTGACGTCACGGGCTCCTTAATAGCCAATAGGCTGCGCTTAAAGAGGTGCGCTCATTACGGCGTTTGTCTCAGACTGGAGAGCTCATCATAGGGAAAATGGGACACAAATGACAACGCTCATCGGTATTTTTCCTCCACTTTACGCAGCACTCAGGATGTATCGTTCGCCACTGAATTGATGTGTATAGCCTCTTAAGAGTTGGCACATTTATTTTCTTCGGTGCCTACCCCACAACATCGCACACTAAAGGATCTTCTTGAAGAGCCGGCTGTCATCTCCCAGTCTATCATTTTTTGCCAGACATGCTGTGTGTTCTTTTAGGAGCTGTGGTAGACAGATGTGGATTGTTGTCTCGTGGAAGAGAAGAGCTGCCTTCAGTCTCCCGGATGCTGATGTAGGCTAATTTGTTCAGATTAATCTGGATATATTTTTGGATTTCCTGGATACCATACCACAGCAAGCCAATAACGCAGAGGAAGAGTTTGTTTGTATCCCAAGCACTGGGGCTAAGGAATAACTGCGGACAATGCTTCACTGCTCCAACTGTGAAAAGCCTATTATCGATAGGTTCTTGCTCAAAGTTCTGGACAGACCGTGGCACATCAAATGTGTCCAGTGCTGCGAATGCAAATGCTCTTTGACAGAGAAGTGTTTCTCACGAGAAGGGAAGCTGTATTGTAAGAATGACTTTTTCAGGTGAGCATCCAACGTGTTTGTGGTTTGGTATTTAGCCTTCGATAGAACATATTAAACTGTTGTCAAATGTTTAGGCCTATTCATTTTTTTCATCCAAAAGGGAATTTGCCAGTCCAAGGCAAGTTCCAAAAAAGGCAAAGGCTCGACAAATGGATGCTGACCACCGATGCGGATGGGGCCTATAATAAAACTATAGTGGACCATGTTCTCTCAGGGGTTCAATACACCTTCTTTGTTTACAACGTGGGCGCTGCCAACAATTCTGTGCAAATGTCTCAGCAGTCAGTTTGTTATGTCTTATTTTGTTTGTTATTATAAATCTAAATCCAAACAAAATAGTGGGAAAAAGATCTATTCAATTATTCGTTAGAAAACAGCCCAAATGACAGTATGTTCCTATAGCAGAAAAGCAGCTACACCACAAACAAGGCCACTGCACGTGTGATTGCTATGATGTAGACTGCTTGCACTCCTAGTGACATTACATATTGTGATACTTTATACTTTATTTGTTTCACTTTTAGCCTGCCATTACATTTTTCTTTAGGTTAGGCTATTAGACATTCGATATTAGGCCTATGTCTGCACAGCAGCTTTGAACAAATGTTTTTAATTATTTGATTTTGACAATGTTCATTGTAAGAGCCTACTAGCCTGAGGTATGTGAACCCATCACAAATGTACGTATCTACAGTATCAATCTAAAAAACGCATCATCATGCTACATATGAACTACTTCTGCACTTTGCCCTGACTGTCGCCCTCCTTCTTCAACAGGAGATTTGGGACCAAGTGCGACGGCTGCGACCAGGGGATTCTACCCAGTGATCTAGTGCGCAGGGCCAAGAGCAAAGTCTTTCACCTCAACTGCTTCACCTGCGTGATGTGCAACAAAAAGCTGTCCACCGGGGAGGAACTGTACATCCTGGACGAATTCAAGTTCGTCTGTAAAGAGGACTATCAGAACAACAACGGCAAAGACACGATCCTCCTCTCAGGTGATTATAGCTTCATCAGACAAATTTACACAAAGTGTGTTTGCTATTTAAAAGAAGTATAACATTATTACTACCTTTAACTTTAAGGTATTAATAATTGTTTAAAGGTAAAGGAGCCTATATTATAAAAATAATAATAATGATGAAGATTATTATTATTATTATTATTATTATTATTATTATTATTATTATTATTATTATTATTATTATTATTGTTATTGTTATTATTATTATTATTATTATTATTATTATTATTATTATTATTATTATTATTATTATTATTATTATTATTATTATTAATATTATTATTATTATTATATATAAATCATATCAAATTTAGTTTTTATTTAATTTTATTTTCAAAAATAGCCATTTGCGTCAGTGGGCTTCAAACACTTTGCCAAAGTGCACTTCCAACCCAGCCTATAGGCCTGTATATTTGTATAGCGCACATTTGCAATTGTAGCCTATTTGGGATTCAAGTGTACTATTCAGAATATCAATAATACATTTCTGACATAAATTTGCCTTTATAATTATATTAATATCTTGCTTTCAAAAAGTATTGATATTTTTTAAAGGAGTTTTGCCGGTTCGATTTGAAATTTGTTAATACGCGCCACGTGTATGCTATAACTATAATCACGTCTTTATTCACTGGACAGTGACGACGTGCAGCGACCCCAGTCTGTCTCCGGACTCTGTGGACCCGCAGGACGACGGGAAGGACTCGGAGACGGGACACCTGTCGGACAAGGATGCTGGAAGCAACGAGAACGAGGAGCAGAGCACCGTGGGCAAACGGCGCGGCCCTCGGACCACCATCAAAGCCAAGCAGCTGGAGGTCCTGAAGGCGGCTTTCACGGCCACGCCGAAGCCCACCAGACACATCCGGGAGCAGCTGTCAGGGGACACCGGCCTCAGCATGCGAGTCATCCAGGTAAAAAGGCAAAAAAAATTGGTCGAAGAAAACGTAAAATAAATAAAAAAGGAGAAAAACAGGTCAGGGAAAGGAGTGAGGAGAGCCGATTATTTGCTTCCTAAAAGACTTGAAAAGCTTTCATATGGAAAGAAAAGATAATTGTGTCTGTGGACTCTCTTGCATTTTGGACATCCTTCGGGAATATATCCTTAATGCTCTGCTTATTTAAAAAAAAATATATTATCATATTGTTATTCAGATAAGGTTTCTCCCCCATAATCTTTTCTCCCATTGCGCTCCTAAAGGCCTTAAAAGCAGGACCCACTTAGCACTGACGTCCTGATGTACATTTCTTTTCTTAAAAAGCTCCCCTGGTGAAAACATTTCCTGGTGGATTGACGCATCGTTTCCGAATTCGAAATGCATTAGAAGTAGCTAAATAGTGTCTCGGTGGGCTCATTAGTCATCCCTTCACTTTAAATGGCCAACATTAGCCTTTTACGCATTTGCAAAAAATCCTTATTCCAACTTCCTGACAGTCTATTTCTATTTTTCTATTTTTGTGGCAAGTAATCGTGTCGTGTAATCGACAAAACAACCTTCTTACAGTGATTTTACATAACTTAGGCCTACCTCTTATTTAGCTCTTTATCGACATATTCCATTTTTACGCATCAGAAATGTTGCAGTGATAGCATGACCATGTGCGTCATGCAGGTGTAGCATGACGTCTTTGCTTGTGGTGTGTCTGCACTGCATTTAGTATCGTGTCATTCTTATCTGCTCAGTTTTGATTTATTTGAATTATTAATATTTTTAGGTTTGGTTCCAAAACCGGAGGTCTAAAGAGAGACGCATGAAGCAGCTGAGCACGCTGGGCGGCCGGAGACACGTGTTTTTCCGCGGGCCGAGGAGGATGAGAGCGCTGGAGGAGAGACTGGAAGCAGAGGAGCTGGGACACTTCTCCTATTATGGAGGTGAGATGCATTGCCTTTCAGTATAGGGGCTGCTGCTTTTTTCTAAATATCCACAGTACATAGGCCTATCTCTTTAATGAAGTGGCTTATTTATGTAAAGTAAATATGCCTTTTCTGATTGATGTGTACACTATATATAAATTAAAATGTATTTCCCATGTATTGAGTTGGTTTCTGGATGTGTTGATATGACTCCATAGAGAAAAAAAAAACTCAAAAACAAAATGAAATTCTTACTTTTTTTCCTACATATTTTTTCATTGACTTGTGTGTGTGAATTGTTCTTTGAGCTGTGCATTTATCAAGCTATTGTCTTATGAATGCAGAGTATCCCAGTGAATACTACGGCTCAGGAGGGAACTATGAGTACTACCAGGGCCCTCCCCCATCGTCCCATGCCCATCAGACTCCAGCAGACTTGGGTTACGTGCCCTCCTCTATGGACCACAACAACCACCATCATCCAGGGCACCACTGTCCAGGAGAGGTGCAGTGTTTCCCTGACTCTCACCCCCATCACCACCATTCAAACTCTCCCAGTCCGGAGCCCAACACAGTGCACAGCAGCATCTCCAGTGAGATGTGTGGCCCAGGGACGCCCTACAACACTGACAACGGATACACAAACCAACTGTCACAACCCAGCTCCGAAATGAGCGAAGGCACTGTCTGGTAAATCCAGCCCACACATAAGACCCAACTACTAAGGCACGCTTGGATTTTGGAAGGCAAAATGCTGGTTTATTTGATTTATTTTTTTCATTTTCAAATGTACATTTATTTATTTATTTATGTATGTATGTATGTATGTATTTATGTATGTATTTATTTATTTATTTATTTATTTGCTTGCACTTCTGTTCATCTTTATTTAACTATTTATAAATCTCTATATTTGTAAAATTGTTTGGTATAATTGTTTATTATTATTGACTAGCCGATCAATAGATTGTTTTAAATAGTCCATGTGAACTTTGACTCATGAATACAATTCACACAATGCTGGGCCTCACCGATCAAGCAATAAACAAACACATTTATAGGCTGTTTTTTTAAGTGTTTACAAAACCTTCTCTGCCCCATGTTCAAAATAATTGTCTCTTAAGTATTAATGTGAAGGTGCATGATAGCATTTTAAAAAAAAATTATTGGTTTACACATACACACACACTACACGCTCATGCGTTATCCAAGATTTGTATCATTATGACAATAACACATTATGATTGTGAAGTTCAATACATTTGACCAAAAACCTCTCTCAGGATCGCGGACACATTGTTTCTGTTTCTTTTTATTGGTCAAATTTATTTTTGATTTTTGATGATTAATTTATTGCCAACACTTATTTGCCTTCAAAAGGATATCTTTATAAATCGGAAAATTTTATATGTGACAGAAAAAAGGATTTTAAGTTCAACATGAGTCCAACCATATATATATATATATATATATATATATATATATATATATATATATATATATATATATATATATTAAATAATGGACAACTGTACAGAACAGTCGACTGTTTACGTAAAAGCTCCAGTATTCAGGGGTTTGAATATCAGCATTCATACCGTTTCACGCAAAACAAACCAAACTTTTGTAGCTGTTCTATTTATGTGGTCACTCACTGTGCTCATTTGTACGATGTTCCCATTAAAAAGAGAAAAAAAAATACCAATAAACTGTCTGCCAAATGAATGCACAGCAAAATCCTACACCTTTTCCGCTGTCAGACGCAGCATTTACTGAAGTGTTCATTGGTCGTGGTCATTTTGCAGCTCAGTACACAAACTGGTTTCGTCTGTAGAATTATTTACATTGATGGGTCCATACAATGCCAGCAGCGACAGCAATGTTTTATTCAGAGATATATACTGATTGTTCCAATTAGGTTCACAATACTGATGTTAACGACAATTCACTGTATAATAAAATACATAGTGATCAATACTATTTATTTTCACTTGGCAAAAGGAAACATATGTGTATTTCAACAACAATGCACCATTTGACAGTGTTGTTAGTTCCATATACCTACTCAAATGTCATCCTCCTCTCCAAACTGATAACAATTTACAAGGGATATCTAAATAAATAGACATACCGGGAATACCTACCTTTACTTATGTTTAATTAAACTAAACCTACATACTGTACCTAACTATCCTACATTCATTGAGTGTAACAGAAACTTAAATTTGTCATGTCTTGTATTTTGCTCCATAGACTAATAGTATTTGGGTGTCAGTAGGCTACTCTGCAACTGCACGGTGGAGCTTTGACTATACATATAATCATAATGACAGCTTGATATTGATAGATTTAGTTGACTATAATAGGTTGTTGTTTAGAATAGGGGGGGTTTCTATACTCACTATCTTTTTTCCAAAAATATTTTGAAGCTATATATTTCTGGATTGAAGACGGCCCTTCATCTGTAACTCTCACACCACAAACATCTTGACAAGGAGATTTAAGGCTTTTACAATGCCGTTTTATGGAGAGGTTTTGCAGGCTCTCTTTTAAAAAAAAGAAGGTTTCTGGCTATCTGTCTACTGCAGCAGCACAGTCAACAAAACCAGGGCAGCTCATTGCGGTTGTATACTGACAGTGTTGGCTTAAACCAGACAAAACATCTCGCCAGGCGATCAATACACTTTAAGATCCAGGGGCAATTGGTCAGCATTCTTTTTCGGATCACTCTGCAAATGATAGTGATCAGTTGAGTTAATTAACTGGCCGTACTGTATGTCTGCTCAGTGGTGTGACGCCACCACTGAATTTTAGAACCAAAATGCAATTTAAAATGTATCCCCCTTGTTTTTTCTGTTGACATCCAAATGAGTTAATGGGAATGTTCTCCTGACACTGGTGCAAAACCAAAACAAACTAATACTATTACCGGAGGCATTTCAGAGACAAGTTGTTTAATTGGAAAGTTATCAATGCATATAATATACTGATCGGTGTGTGTGTGTGTGTGTTTATGTAATGCAAAGGGACTTCTTGTCTGTTTGGTAATTGTTCATTTGCTGGGTATTCTCAAAATAACTGCAGCAGGGACACAATTGGACGTGTTAAAGGTAGAGTCAGTGAATGCCGGAGAATGCCTGTTCGTCAAAATCAGTGAATATCTCCTCAAGATCCGCTGCCTGTCCGTGATGAAAAAAAATCTGGTGTTGATACACAGTCTAGGCTCTGTAAACAGGCATGTTGCTAGCTACATTGGGCCCGCTTTGTTTACATACCCTTTGTTTACATGCCTGTATACAGAGCTTAGGCTTACATTAACACTGGATTTTTTTTAAGCATCATAGCGGGTCATGATATTCACTGATTTTGAAACAAAGTGATTTTGACAACAAGCCTTCTCCAGAATCACTGACTCCACCTTTAATCGGTTTGTTAATTGTTAATTTGCACACAATTGGATGTGGTAATAATACGCTTGAGGCTGAAATTTTAGTCAAATATTTTGAGTCTGCTCCGTGGGTGTAGTGAAGAAGAAAACGAAAAAGACAGTGTCGGGGAAAGGTGAGAGTATAGCACAAAGGAGGGCAGGACAAACGCTGAATATCGAACTAGCGAAGCAGTGAAGCGGGAGGCTGAGGGAGCAGATCAGTACTGGAGCTGTTTGGGGGGAGGGGCAGCAGGGACAAGGAGGGTCACACACACACACACATGCACACACACACGCACGCACACACACACACACACACACACACACACACACACACACACACACACACACACACACACACACACACCATAAACCGCAGGAAAACATGGATGTATGGCTCTGTAAATCTTGCAGTAGGTTTCTGTATAGGGATGTTTTTATGACTCAGTTTGGATGTGACACCTCATCACCTGGTCACGAAATCTGATCTGGATTGAAGGAGGCTAAGCATGGGTGGGGCTGATGTTGGACAAGCAGGCTGATAGCCTATCAATGTAGCCAACATACTTCAAAAGCACACTTTTCTGCAAGCCCTCACACGCCCCAGAACACCAGACAAACACCTAAGAACTCATGTTAAAGGAAATCCCATACAAACACCAAAACAAACAAGGTTGATACAACAAGGCTAATTAAAGACTCCTATTGAAGACATAATCTGTATACAACATTTTTAAGGTAATACAGTGAGTCATTTCCTGAAAAAGTTGGATACTGTAGTTCTTAGGTAAACATTTCTCAGGGCAGGGTAAAAAATGTGCTGTTGTTTGGAAGTTTGCAAGTGCTATAATATTTAAAATTCTATTTAAAAAATAATGTCATTATAATAATGTCAAATATAGGGGAAGGTGGGGTGATTTGTGCAACTTTTTACTCAAAGTGATTTTAAAGTGAGGCCTTGACAGTTATGTCTCCAACTCAAATATGTACATATATTTCAGGATGTTGTGCATCCCTGGCAATAAAAACTTTGGATCTGGAATAAACTGTTTAAGAAATATAGCTTTCGGAAAAAAAGTTGTCTTGTCGCACAAATCACCCCACGTAGTGGGGTGATTTGTGCGTCATTGTGTCACAATGACAAAGTCACCATCATCATCTTTCTGGCCATCTGAACTCTCATCAGTGGTGTCGTTAAGTGGAATTGAGATGTCACTCTCTTCTGAGCTACTGTAGACAATCACTTTCTTTTGGTGACCAGCGTATACAGCCATGCCACTGGCACAACTCTCAGAAATGTACTTTGCACTAGTTGCTCCGTGCTTGTGGAACCAACTGCCACCTGACAAATGTGATTCCCCCTACATTTCTGCCTTTAAATCAAGGCTCAAAACCCATATGTACACCCTGGTGTTTCCTCCCCATTAACCTCTGCACTACTTACTTACCTCTGCACTACTATCTGTGTTTATGTGGATGTATGGGCTTTACGTCTTTTATTTTGGTTATTGTTATTTTACCTTCATTGTTTACCTACTGAATGCACTATGTACAGCACTTTGGACAGTGCAAACTGTCATAAATGTGCTTTTATAAATACATTTTACTTACTTACTTACTTATAACTCACCCAGGCCCTTGCGCACAAATCACCCCATCCCCAGAATTTTGGATAATAGGCATGATGCAGCAATTTAGGGTTGACATTGTGCTAACTATATAGACTCAAAGTGTAGCATACCAAAGCACTAAAACATGTGTCAAATGTTTTCAAACGTGTCTATAATTGTTCAGACACAATAATCAAAAAACCTTGATCATGGAAATGTTACTTTGAAAGGCAAAACACAGTTTTTTGAGCTTAAATGTGCTTATATCTTATTCCTTGTGTCTCCCTTCTTTACAGGATGAGTCAAATGGATGGCTCTTCTTAAATATGTGGTCACATTTCCAATTTCTTCCACAGTTTTCTAGAAACAAGGGGTTTTGCGACTTCCAAAATGCACAAATCACCCCACCTTCCCCTATACATATTTTTATACAGTTATTACAAAAATACATTTAACATTTTAAAAGTGTCTTGTGTATTTTGAAAAGCCTATGTGTAAAGCCTACAATGTTCAATGCTGCGAGATAATGGTATGCTGTTAATCAAACTAATCCCTGTTTATCTGAACAAAATGCCCTGATTAAGAGAGAGATTTGCAAGTCAAACACGAGGCCAGCAAATCAATTTAAATCTAGCTGACAGTGATTATAGCCACCGGTGGATAAACCATGCACAATAATGCTTATTTGTCCTCTGACGAGTGATTTGTACATATAGTGCATAACTAATTGAACTGTTTCCAAAAGTCACATTTTGGAGCTTTTAGTCCATATTTCACACCCAGATTATGTGAAATATTGTCAAACAAGTGATTGGTCATCAAGCTATAGCGGAGTGATAATCAGCAAAATATAACAACTCTCAGTTTGTAAGACCCTTTTCCCAAAATACAGTTTTCATATTTTATTTTGTCAAGTTCAAATGTCACGTTGCTCACTTGGTTTGGAACAGTGATCACATAACATCACCTCTTTATACTTTATGACTCTGTATGACCTTTTTGTCTGCCTCACATTATGATGTGAAAAAATGTCAACTATCTCACAGAGGAGAGTCCATTAGGGCACCAATCTAATGGTATTTTTCAATTGAATGAAAACAATAAAGAATGATATCTGGTGCCCCATTCCCTATGGGAATCCTTATGATCATAAACACCACACAACTGAGAAGATGAAGATCTAAAACTAGACAAAAGTTAATCTTGAATGTACTAAGTAAATACAGTTATTGAGCAAATACAATGTCTGGATAATACTTAATTGTAATTTGAGATAGAAATCCTTTTTCATGTCCTAATCTAAATCTCATGTGAACTTAAATTTGGCCTCTTGGTCGTCGCTGTTCCCTTTTTAGCCACTTGTACAATCTGGCCCAAATTCGCTAATTTGTCATCCCTTTCTTCCACTGTTTTGCTCTAGGCTTGGTCTTCTGCACTTCTCTGCATGAAAATCATTCACACATACAATTTTATAATCAATGCCCACAGTAATAGGATTCCTCTGGCCACAGGCAATTAATACAGTTTTTCCTTTTTTTTTCCTTTTTCTTTTTTTCTTCTCCTTGCGCTGATCTCAAAGCTACGAGACATTGGCTTCTCCTCATTTACATATTTATTGCATTGGACTCAAATCTGGGCGAGTGATTGATGTGGAGCCTGCCTCCTGAATTTTTAGCGGCCCATTATTATGAGAGAGAGAGAGAGAGAGGGAGGGTATGGCTACGGCAAGTCAGTGTACTTTTGATTAAAGTTGAAGAGGACAGGATCGTGAGTGTCCCCCGCCTACTTTCCTATTTTTCCTGCAGAGCTTAATCCGCAAGGCCAAGTGCTGAGAAGATTTCAGCGTGTTATAGATATTGACAAGTCATTCACTCACAAAGGCCCAGGCAGACACGCTCATTAAGATTATATGCAGTGTTTCACTGGCGGTTCTTTTCTAAGGGATTGTGTGTGATGAGAATATAGTACATGCAGGGGTTAGGGTTTAGCCATTTGATTTGACACATTTTGCAGTTATTCTACGATCTGACAGAATATGTTGTATGTGTCACACAGTGATCTACATAGCAACATGGCATGGGCGTATAGGACGTTTCAACATTGGGGGGGGTGACACATTAAGCAGGCGATTCCTGGATTTCGGTGAATTGTTATGCCATAATTTGTGCCTTTTCTGCATCAATTTATGTTGAAAATGTCTATATTTCTGTAAAGGAAAAGAAAACATTCAGGTACCCAGTGACACAAATATAATGGAATGTAATTCAGTAGGCTAAGGCTCTTAGGGTTCAAATATTTACAGTATTCTCCTGTATTGTTCAAAACTTCCTGCACATTCAAAACATATCACATGTCTTTTGGGAGTTTTCTTCTTCTTGTTTAGGAATCATGGACAGTAGATCTCAACTACAAATATAAGAGACCACTGTGGGAGGTCGGTATGGAGATGGTATGGTCCACTTTAGGTGTGTCTGAAGTCGTTGAGAAGTATACAGTAACAGGTGTTGATGTCCTGAATTGTTATTTCTTCCTCTTTTGGGGAGAAGGGGGTTAATAATAAATAATAATACATTTTATTTCGAGGCGCCTTTCAAAAGCTCTCAAGGTTGTCTTTCATATTCTTTCGAGGGGGACGAATTTAACTCTTCTAAATATTGAGGGGGACATATGCATCCCCAAAGAAATATATATGCCTGTGCAAAGTAAGCATAAGATCCAAAAATCACCATTCAAAAAAGGAGGTATTTGGTCCTATACCCCATTGCTTTCACACTATGCCATACAGGCTTCCAAGCTGAAGTCCTCCTACGCTGCACCTTGTGAGTTGTATTTGCACTTTTATAGGGACACTGAGACAAAGACGTGACACAGAAGGTTGCTGCTTCTCTCATTCGCAACCAAGCGTGTAATGTTCCAGTGTGGAAAAAAGCCCGGCTCTGCAAAATGTGTGTGTGCATGTGTGTGTAATGGGACAGGCGTCCAAGGTGCAGGGGGGGTTGGTGGGGTGAAGGAAGGGGGCTCATCAGCTATAACATGTCTGCCACGCCTCCTCTGCTTTGTAGGCTACTCCAATGTTCTTTTTCATGGAGCCACTAGGATGAATGAATACATTTCAATACTGTCAATTCTGATCCAGGGTTTGACCAAGTGTTGCAGGTCAAAGCTAACTCTTCTTCAGTATCAAAATGCTTTAAGTTAGTTTTTGTTGTTAGCAGCTTTTTACAGCATTAAAGGTGGAGACAGCGATTCTGAAAAACGCTTGTTATCAAAATCACTGTATGTCAAAATCGGTAAATATCTCCTCAAGATCTGCTACTGTGTGTGCACTGAAAAAAATAATCTGGTCTTGATATACAGCCTAGGCTCTGTAAACTGATATGTAAACAATGGGTATTTAAAACAAAGGGGGCCAACCGTTGCTAGCATCATGCTAGTTTACAGAACCTATAGCTGTGTAATTTTACAAGGAAGTTGGCTTTACTTGATTAACTAAGCTGACTTGATCAATGTTTTCTTACGTTAAAAACATGTATGTAGTTTTTGTCTACATAATAATTTCATGCAAAACATTGCCTTACTTTTTAAAGTAAATCAAGCACTATCATTTTATCAGTGTTTGGCTGGAATGTAGACTATATGACCGTCGATACTTTCCTATCTCCAAAGCAATTTGTCACTTTAATTTCAATTTCATTTCCCCTCCCGTTTCCTGCTGCCTCCACCACATTCCTGAAGTTGGCACAGCTTCTTGAGAACTTAGAAACATCTTTATCAATCTGATTTAAATGTTGGGAAACCTGGGTGTTGTCGAGAACAATGATTTCCCCGGTTGGCTGCCTTTGTCCTTCAGAGCCAGAGGACACTGGTCGCAAATAAACCCTTCCACAGGCCCTGTGAGAAGCAGTAAACCAGTATTTCCATAGGGAGTTGGCTTTCCACGCTCCACTGATGTGACCGTAATGCATGCATTTTAATGTGGCAAGCCTCTCAGAATGGACCACTGCTGGACTGATGTTTGCATTTGGCTAAACTCTTTTTCGTCAGCAACTCTATGCATACCAAAACTCATAATCAGTATACTGTGCATGTATGTTCAGCAGACTGCATTTTCCTCAGTAATCAGTATTCTTATCTTGACATGCTATATGGGAAAGGCGTTCAACTTTGCACCATAATAGTAGCCTACATGATTGTCCGCCACTGCGTTAAAGGGGATGTTCTGTTTGTGTTTTAAATTGGAACACCCATATTGAATTGCTGTATTTAAAACTCGACCCAGCAGCAGCTACCGTCCCTTCTTTCAGGGAGGAAGCAAAGCTGAATTCACAGCAACACGAGTATTTTCCACATACCACATATTACAATATAACAGGAAATGATTTGGCCTACGGTCATTTCAGAATAGTTAACACAATATTTCAACATTTTAAATGCTCTCCACTTCCATTTACAGTACAGTATTTTAAATAGAAGCCAACGCAAAACCAACAAATGCCTTATTAAAGCTAAAGCGCTGAGCATTGAGCTAAAAGCTACCGTCAGCATGCTCACAATGTCGACGCTAGCAAGTTGTAGTTGCAATGTTTACTATGCTCACCGTTCAAGTTTAGCAAGCTAGCATGCCAACACTTGTCAAATTAGTAGTAGCCTACAACCGAGGCCAATGGGAATGTCAACGGCTCAAAACTTACTGAAATACAGAGTTAACAGTCGACAGTGACTTCTTGCTCACCCCTGGCCTTGCCCACTCTTCCAGGGTGTCATGTCGACCTGTCACTGCAACTATAATAATTTCCATATATTTCCATAGTCAATGACCTCACCGTAATAATAGTGATATATGGCCAAAGACGTAGCAGCAGCACCTTGGTTGCTGACCTTTCCCACAATCCCACACCAGGCAACCTTCACCGGCACACCCCACTCCTCCCCTTCTGCCACCAGCCCTTATCTGGAAAGGGGGGGACTCACTCCATACCCTACACCTGCCCCCCCATCCCCATCCCCATCCCCGCATCTCGTGGTTGGCTTGATGTGAGCGGCTCGCCACACTCCAGTGGCTCCATGAATGTTAATGCGGGGATGGGGGAGGGAGGGAGGGATGGGATATAGTGGCAGGGCACAGGGAGCAGCTTCACCTGGCCTGCATGCACAGCTATAAGGAACCATTTTGCATATTATTATTCATATTGACTAAACCATGTTACTCCTTTGTTACAGTAATATTAGGGACAAATCAAGTTTAAGGACAAATAGCAACCTTGTTATAGCCTAATCAGTTTCTCTGTTTATTATTAAAATATAAGCTGTAGATGTATGTGATGAGCTCAGCAATTCTAAAGAATGCTTGTTATCAAAATCACTTTTTGTCGAAATCAGTCAATGTCTCCTCACGACCAGCTACCTGTCCGAACTGTGTGTGCTTTTAAGGAAGTCTGGTGTTAATACACAGCTTAGGCTCTGTAAACTTGTATGTAAACAAAGGGGCCCACAATAGCTAGCAACATACCAGTTTACGGACACAAACACTGGATGTTTGTGTGCACACACAGTACAGACAGGTGATTGTGGGGAGATATTCACTGATTTTGACAAAAAGTGATGTTGACATCAAGCCTTCTCCCGCGAATCGCTGACTCCACCTTGAAGTCTTCCATTTTGTCATTATTATTCCTCCTCTTCTTGTGAATTAGCCCCTCTCTCTCTCTCTCTCTCTCTCTCTCTCTCTCTCTCTCTCTCTCTCTCTCTCTCTCTCTCTCTCTCTCTCTCTCCGTGTTCAGTTAGTCAGCCAGTGTTTACCAAGCCCTGCCAGAATGAGAATGTATGCATTATGTGGTGATGATTGCGGGGTGTTGTAATCTTTGACCCTTGTGGCACGTTTCAAACGCAGATTGAAGATTAAGCCTCTCATGCAGCTGTCTGACAGGCTGCCTTCCTGCCCCTGGAGAGATTGGGCTGCCCGGCTATAACTCTGCAGGCTCAGCCTCTCCCGGCATTAAAGCTACAATACGTCACTTAGTTTCAGTTTTTGATCTATCGATGGCAATTGCTTTTCATAAATTCCGCGTGGCCTCCATTATTTAAGTCTATCAAACATTGTAAATCACGAAAGCCTAAAATGCATGGTGGAAATCTCACCCAGAAGCTACCAGCGCCATAAACCTAAATGCAAACAAAGCCAACGGTGTGACAACAGGGTTTTACCTACACCATTAGAGGTTCAGCTGAGACACAGCTAGACTTTTGCCCATGCACTGTTTGATTCAACCACATGGTAGCCTTGTTCTGGGTACTACATTTAATGGAAATTGACTGGGTTTAAAACATAGACTACCCTTTTGCTTTGCCATGTCAAGTTAGTGTTGCAAAGACATTGGATTATGTGGATTTACGTGTGCAACATGGTTGAAAATAGTATTAGTAAGTATTTCTCACTATATATTCACCAATTTGTAACTTTTGATTCAATGGCTTGCATTGAGTTTGGTAAACTATATCTTTTTTGTTTTAGGTATGTTTGAATCTGTCCGTCTACTTACTAAAATAGTACACATTTAATAAGTCAATTAGAATACAATTACATGTTGAAAGCAAATGTAATATATTATAAATTTGTACATCAATTAAAGGACCTGTGGAAAATACACTTATGTACTAACTATATTTAAAGGTAGTGAAGCTACATCTTCAGTTAGATACAAATTAGATATATCTCGCTATTTATGCTATAAAAAGACATATATTCTTTACAAATTATAAAACAATTTGCTTTTGTGTAGAATAAACAGTGCAAGCTTGAGCTAAGTGCACACTAAGCAGTGATGTCAAAATAGTGCACTTCAATCATATCAATAACTTTGTTTAATGAAAAAATGACATATGTAAGGTTATACTCATTGAGAAAATATGGTATAAAAACTAATAATGTAGGTATGCAAATGTGTACTTTTCATTTATATTGTATAATTCATTTAAGTCTGGCTTCACTTGACAATTGACAATATTTTGGGGTCAACTATAAATCCATGTGTATGCTCATGTTAGACATCAGGCATTCTGCATGTGAGGCTGCCTTGAGGTAACAGATGCATGCTTGTGACCAAGACATCATCTGTTTCTACCCAAGACTGATAGAAAGAATTCTACCAAAGGTCACCCAACAAACTCAATAAAAAGTGAAAGTGTGTGTCTGGGTGGCTATACACTTTCCAATATGGTTGAAATGCAAAAAAAGGCAGGCAGAGGCAGGCAGACAGGCGGGGATGAGATGAGATGAGCTCTTCAGAATCCTCTGCCTGGAAAGAGAGAGAGCGAGAACAGCTGGGGCCTGGCTGGCGCTCCCTCTGTGTCGGTGTACTCTTTGTCACGGGCAAAAGACTCTTGTTTTCAGGCTGTAATCAGACAGCCCTGGGGCTCTGTAAGGACCCTGTTCGCTTCTCATCTCAACTGTTGCACACACCCTGCTAATTGGAAATCCGGCAACTGGGTCACAGGCATTGTCTCTAAAGTGCCGTCAAGTCATTGAGACGCGTGAATGTGGAATTATGGCTGCCTCAGATGCATGATTGGTTCTCCCCTCATGTCTGCGCTATCTTAATGCCTCCATTTCAATCTCATTGCTAGACACTTATTTTCTCCTTTTTGACATTCGTATTTCTTGCCATTGCCTACTCCCTCCATTTCTTTGTCACAGAAACCAGCAGTCGCCGTGTCTTGGCAATCGGAAACCAAAAAACTATATTTCAGCTTAGCCTCTCTACTGAAACCTTAAAAGTTGTATTACTTTTGACCAACAAGAAGGAAAAAACAAGATTTTTGAACGAAGCAGAAATCAATTCTTCTGATTTACATTGTAAATAGAGAAAGGCAATCTCCTGCACGTTTCACCAAACACTCTCCTGTTCCCTCCACGCCAGTGTCTTGAGAAAAGAACCTGATTCTGCACTTTGTCAGTGATTAAAAGAATTAGCCAGCCTAGCATGTCACCACAAATGAGCAAAAGCCCTCCGGGAGAACAAGAGAGACCAAGCAAGGCACATTTCCAATTATACTGCCAAATGACTCATTTTCTTATTGGGCCGCCTATAATTGTGGTGGGTATTGGGTGCATGCAACTCAATTTGTCTTACATATTTGTTGGTAGGACGGTAAAAGAGTTGACAGAGCCAAGGGGATGATATAGAAGAAATGAATGAGACTAAATAACAAAAAAAAGGAGGATGAAAGAGATCCCTCAATATTTGTTTGATCTGCTTCATCCCCTTTAATACTGTTGAAGTTTTAAAGCCAGGAAGAAAATGCCACTTTAATCATCTGTGGATTGAGGAATGGGGAAGACTATCATTTTGGAGTAATCAGAAAATGTCTCTCCAGAGTAATAGACTTTGTTCCGACTGCTGAAATTAATGAGGCTTTCCAGTCATGTTGTTATCCGTCGAGAGAATCGTCAATATATCAAAAATAATTAACAAATTAAATTAATGCAAATTCTTGGAAACTGGAGTTTTGCAAACATACAAAATGGACCTTTAACTTTCTCCTTTTTTTAATACAACAAAAAAGAGATTGAAAATAGGGATTAGAAGTTTTTGCACAGGCACACTTCACATTAGGTCGGGTAAGCTTTATTACATTTTCAGACACATTTTTTAGAGCTCATCACTGTAAATTCTTCATCCTTTGTTTAGGAAACAAGCAGTAACTTTAAAAGCAACTGGGCAACATGTCAGTACAAGCAAAGACAAGGCACAGCATGGACCCTGAAGCCATTTAACACAGCTAGTTCTGCAGAGCATATGACACAATGACCTATAGGCCTGAACATTATGTTGCTGTTTCATTATATGCAATATTATTATGCTGTCTTTTCTTAGAAAACAAAACAAAACAGTTGCCACTATTCGCCTGTCTATTTGTAACAAATTCAAGTGAAGAAAAACTGAGATTCAAACATTTTTAAACAAGTTAACATTACAAATCAGTAACAATTCATGTACATAAATACAAGTTAATATGGATTACAGTTCAAATAAGACAGCATTTCTGACAAGTAACATGTAATTCCGTTTAACAATAGCCTTGAATGCTATTTAATGATTTAGACATCTAATTGTTGTAAATTCCAAAAATATTTATTTTGTTAAAAAAAATTAAAATAAAATAAAATCCCCTCAACTTTCAACAGACAAAAAAGCTATTATCCACTCTGTGTGTAGTACCATTATCAACTCTCATTTAAACTATTATCATCTGTGTGTGTGTGTGTGTGTGTGACTGTTGTTATAACACTTTGTGCGTGTACCTGTGTAGATGAAACAGTGCAGGTTTAAGACTGGGTGCAGTGAGGGAACAGTAAAGCAGTTAAAGTGCATCTAGAGCAGCATGTGTGTGTACTGTGTGTGAGTGAGAACAGAAGGGACAGCTGTGTGTTCTGTTGTGTGGTGAGCTGCCCATTGCTCACTGCAGGGTGACTGTGAAACGGTCAGGGTCTAAAAGGGGACCTGGTCCCCCTGCTCCCTGCTGGGCTCCCCTTGTCCAAAATCTGTTGTAGTGTTCCCCTTCTTTGTTCAGTAACTAAGTGCCCCCTACTTAGCCGTGTAAAAACCCCCTTTTTTTTGGTGATGGCCCCCCGCCCTAGCAATGTGTTGTCATTGTCAAGTTGGTCATCAAAACACTTGCAAATCGTAACAAGCATATGTCACAAACCAAGGTGCGTTTCAAATAAGACTAGTAAGTATTCTACTAGAAGTATTCTGAATGTTTTGTTGTGCACGCTCCAGTTCGAAAAAAAAAAGAAAAAAAAGGTGCCCACTGATTATCCTAGAAGCATAAACTGTGTGAACTCCAAAACATATTATTATTACATATTAAATCAGTAATTGAATTCTTTAGTCGTTTTTCAATTGCACTTGACTACAAAAACACATGGACCAACACCAGTATACATTGTAAGACAATTTACAAAATCGTATAACTTTGTCAGTCAACTGAACTCTAGTTTGAGTGAGAATCATTGCCAACAATTCATCAGTAACCTGGCAGCTAGCCTAGGGCTCCTCAACGTTGGCTCCTCCAGCCTTACATCTTCCAGCCCTGGGGTCTTAGACTGGAGCGAGGTGTGGTTGACCCAGGATCCTTTGGCCTCGGCTATGGGCTTAAGCTATGCCTCAGCCGGGCACATAGGAGAGGCCAGACACCCCCCACCACCACCACCTCCACCAATTAGGAGGAGGTGGACGTCTCCATAGTGGACAAGATACGCACCACCTCTGTTCTCTGTGTGGGCGAGATGTGCTGGGTCATGTGCACGATCGAATCCATGGCAACCTCTGGATTGGCTTGAACAAGGCTGAAAGATAAAAGAGGAAAGCGACGTAAGATGTAAGACATGTTTTGGTCAGGTGTGCATATGGAGGTAATGACGAGTGAATAGGAGTCACACTGTAGGATACGTAAAAGCTATAGTGCGTAACTTTTTTCCTAAAAATTTATTTCGGTTACATTCAAGCCTTCGCCAAAAGGGTTGACAAAGTTCATTAAGCCTATCAGGTCCACAAAACTCTTTCTGTATTTCTCAGTATGGCAGCGTTTACAAACTGGTGTCGCCCCCCAGGCACTGGCGCAGGAAGCTCTGAAAAATCTCAAGAAGCGGACAATCGTTTTTTCAGCTGTTGTTTCTACTACTTAGAAAAAACCTGGACGTATAGCCGAAGGAATAAAATCCATGAGCGATCACCAATAATTTCTCAAAATTCCTCATGGGGGCAACAGAAGTTACGCACTATAGCTTTAACTCATTGGGCCTGCATTGTTTAAGGATAGTCACCTGCGTATCTGCTTGAGGATGTGATCTCTGCGGATGTACTTGATGTTCTCGTCAATGATAGACCTGGCGCCCTCTTCTTCGGCTAGCTGCCTCTCCAGCCATCCCACCAGCTCTTCATTGTTATCCCACAGATAGGCCTGATAAAGGGAGAAAAGAGGAATCATTGTGAGCAAGAGTCAAAGTAGTTATGGATGAATAATGCCCCTAAATCACACGTTTCCTTTGGGAGAGTGCAAACAAATGGAATTGGGAATAAAACAAACAAGATGAAATATATAAAATGTCATGACTAAGCAAATAAATATCAACAACACCAAAAGAGATGGACAAGCACAAAGTAAGGGGGGGGCCTCATGTCTTGTTGACTGGACCCAGATAGGAAAAAAATTAGTATTCATGAGTGCTGGCATCTCTGATCCCAAACAAAGCCAGGCTGGAGGGGCTTAGCGAAGATTTGGGGGGCTGCGGGGTTTAATGGGCTCCTGCCTTTTTTTTATGAACAGTCCTGCTTGAGGTCCACAAGAACATTTAATGCCCTTATTAATCATTTTTAATCTGTTTGCTTTTAATTAAGAAACAGCGTGTTGCTCTCCCTATCTGTGTGTGCCAGGGCTGTGATTAATTGTGGCTTAAGACAGCCAGTCCTGATTGGGATAATATATTAGCTAACAAGAGGGCCACTTCTTAGGAGATCTCAAACACCGGACCGGGCTCCCTGTCACCCCCACAGGCCTGAGACTAGGGCCGGAAGGAGCAGCATTTATGCATCTCTGAGGGATGTTCATTTTCATTTTAACTACCGGTTATCAGTCCATCTGTATGCAATCACAATGATTTAATAGGAATGCTTGCTACTTGTTTATCTGGTGCACCTTGTGGGGGAAGGAATAGGAGTTATAGCCTCTGGAATAATTCTCATGGCCAAAAATCTGAGGTGTTTACCTGGATAGTAAACCTTCGATTTATTTTTCTCAAGAATTAGCATAAATGACTGGATATGATGACATGGTATAAAGTGACAGTTGATAATGAAATCTAAAAATAAGGCTTTGGAAAGGAGACACATTTCCATGTGGTTTTGAGGCAGTGAATATATGACACACACATTAAAAAGCCTTGTCGGTGTGCCCATCAAGATTAGGCTGCACTGTCATACTTATGTTTGTCATAGGGACAAAGAAAGTACTCAGTAAATTACATTTTAATTAGCATAATAGCATGTATAATACCTGTGCTAGCATATGAACATCACTATGTATGTTGCTTTAAAAAATTTACCTAAATGTTCAATCCAAAGTTTTTACTATTAACTTCCATTTTAATGAGATGTTAAGTGGTTATTCTCATTTTCCTCTCACTGCGGTCACTGAATGCTGAAACTCTCAAAGCCTACATGTACAGTATGTGGTGGGTGTTTACCTTGACAGCGCCCTCGGCCTCCACAAACCAGCGGCGCAGCATTGCCTGGACCTGTCCATCTGTCAGCTCGTTGTTTGCTGCATGGATCTTTCTCTTCACTGTCTCTTCCAGCAGCAGACGTCGCAGACGCCAGTAAAAGAACTGACGCGACGTTTGCCATTCAAGGATATCCTGAGAGAGGCAAGACACAAAAAAGGAATAATTATGTAGATGCAGCTACTTTTATAAGAAGCAGCAACTCAATCTCCTCAATATGACATGTTACTCAGTGTCAACATATACTGTACACTTGATACTTTGTGAATTTAAAAAAGGGAATGTGAATTCTCTTTGGGGGTCCAACTGAGGCAGAACTCATTAAGAAAATCAGTCTAGCTGGTAAAAAGGTGTGATCTGCACACTTGGCTTGATCTGAGAAAAAGATGTTTATTTCCTGCAACAGAGGACATAATCCCAGGCCAGACATGCAAAGATTGTTAAAAACGACTTACATCATATGAATCAGGCTGCTTTATTACACATCATAACACTCAATTTAAAAAGTGAATTCAGCTTTATGAAAAATCTAGTTGAACTATAAGCCTTGAACTAATTGTGTTGAAGATTTCATTCTTCATAAAATAGAAACACATGGAACGCAGATTCATGTGTTTTATACAAATGTGTATAAATTATAATTATTCATCTCCATGGACATGAGAGTGTAATTTTAGAAACTACTACCACAGATTGTTCTGCTGATGTAGTTCAGTTGAACATGCCGCCCAGTCCCGTTAGTAGTCTAGTACTTTCCTGCCTATACATACTGCATGTACAAAATACCCTGACTTCCATCCATCTGTGAACAAGCCTTCTGGCCATGTGAATAAAGTGAGTGTGTGTCTGTAATGTGAAAGATTGGAGCGCGGAAGGCAAAGAATGAGATGGGGTCTGCCCGAGGCTGCTCCGTGCTTTCTAAAAGGTGATTGACCAGGGTCATCAGAAGATGATTATGAGGACAAGTCTCACAAGCCTGCTGAGACCAAACATTATTCACTAGGCCAGTGCAGCAGCAGCTACACCGATACTCTGCTGTGGGCTTTTAGGCTTACTCACATACGGCACACTCACATTGTAACAATACATGCACACAAGACAGCATTATAAATAAAATAAAAGCAGTAAAAGCAGCAAAAAAAAGTGAAAAGTTAAGCTACTTACAGTTATAACGCCCTTCTCTTGCATGCGACCAGGTGTGTCGTGGAGGTCTGCAAACTGCACAGCCACCTGGTGGTAGATGGGCAGGAGGAACTCCTCACGCTCCTTCAGTTTGGTCTCCAGTTCTTTACGATCAGGGGGACTGAGCTCTGGGGTTCCTGTTGGGAGATTCAAAAGCAATACATTTTAACACAGCTGGCAAATTGTTTGCACAAATACACAGTAGCGTCGAGATCCTTCATCGAACCTGCGGCATATGCTACATACACTCCTGATCTAGTTGTAAACCATTTTATATCATATACATTTTTATGACAGGCAGGTGGTAACTCGCTCAAAGTAGTTTAGGTGAATAAAAATTAAGTTGACATGCATATGCCTAATTAATGTTCCCTGACTTGTAGCTGTAATGTGCGATTGCCATCTACTGTACATTTACAATACAAATTCCAAAACTATTGCACACATTTCTTTTGTTAGCTCTAATTTTCTGTTATCAATCAGTCAGACTGGCTCCGGTGGCAGGGCTGACAATAACCATGTTAGCCAAGGCTAGCTGCAAATTATCATTAGAATCTGCAAGGATTGGTGAGTAAGAAATTAATTTACTGTCATATCAAAAGCATTGCACAACAAACAGATCACACATATCCTAACAACAGGAAGGGCCAGAGAAACTTAGATCCCTTTAATTATGTTGCTATGTTGTGCTACAGCGACAATAGTGCTTAGGAAGAGGAAAAAAACAGTATACCAAGGACTTAGTACCAGTATCAGTTTACCAAGAAATGAGTTTGGGTGTGAAGGCCAACAATTCTATCCTCGCACATTATTCCTGTAGTTGGCCTTCCCCTCATAGTCCCATTACTACCAAGTAAGTATGTCATCAGTTTTAACATGAACATGCAGCTGTGAATGAACCCACACTAACCGCCTTTTGTGGAAGAGCTTCCCCCAAACCCCTGGCGGCTGTCACCAAAGACTGATTTCTGTCAATTCCAATTTGTAAACTTTCACAAACCCCCTCCCAAGTAACTGTCCATTCCAACAGTTAGCCCCAAAGCACCCAGGCCCCTGCACTGCATCGGACCACGATTGCTCTGAGCCCTGCAGGAAAATCAATAGGCTATGGAGGAGAAAACAGGAGAGCTGGCGATTGATCAGAGCAGGCTGTGATTGACACGTCTCCCCAGGGGAGTGCATTGAAGATGATACAATCAACACCAAATAAAGAACGACAGCGAAAGGCACACATGCTCCCACCTGATATATATATAACGCTCCACACTTAAAAATGAGGACAGGGCCGTGGGGGACAAAGACAGCCGTTAAAGAGTTTATAATTAGAAACTGAAGTGGAAAAGACTCACCCAATTTCTCAGCCAAGCCCATGTACACCGGATCTACTCTTCTCATGGTCTTCACCAGGTCCTTCTTCCGGAACTTGATCTCCACTGTTCCCTCCGGCTCCAACACCCCACCACTGGAGACGGGAATGATTACAGTGAACAAAAGGCGTGTAAAGAGCCCAAAATAACAATAACCCAAAATGTAATTTAAATTTTTTTTTTTTTATAAAACTAAATTGTAACAACAGGCTGATAATGTAACAAAAATGCTGAGCCCGCAAATGTAATCTTAAAAAAAAATAAAAATAAAAATTTAACAATTGGTCGATAATGTAACACAATTCTGAGCCTAAAACATAATAACTGTATGCCCAAATGTAAGAACTTATTACATTTTGAATCAGTTATTGCATTATGGAGGGAGCAAAATGTAAAATGTATTCCTAAAAAGAGTACCGGTAATAATTTTATTACATTATCGAGTGAGTCAATGCATTAAGAATTAAAGGGCTCCTTGCTTTAATGTAAAGTATAGTATTATCCGCAAACGTTGTTACATTTCGGGATCTTACAAGGCAGTTTGATAGAGTTGACACTCCTGTTTTTTTCCGCCCTACTCACCGGCTGTCCTTGTCGGCGTACATCTCCATGTGCCGTGGGTTGATGGTGGGATCTATAACCACCCAGGAGCCTCCCCTCAGCTCCGCCTGGGGGGGGATATACACCAGTACGGGCTGCTTGTACTCCCTCAGCCCGTCCACAATGTAGGCCCCGAACTTCAACACCTGGTCGTACATATCTATAGAGGGAGCGTTTGATGAGATACAGAAAGGTTTCAATCCAAAAATTTACCGATTACCAAGGGATCAGAAGTCACCTTTCATTCCTCCAGAAAAGCCCCTCCAGTTGGCGAACACCATGAGAGGTAGGCCCTCCCTGTTCAGGTCCTTAATGGCTTGAGCCGTTTTGAAAGCAGAATCTGGGAACCACACCTGTCCGGCCTGCTGGATGATCTAAAATATACAAAATCAGAAAATTAGCATTAGGACCTAGGGGGTCAGGGAAATGTCTAAATATTTGGCTTTACGCTGGAGTCTGGGTGTTTGTGGGGTAACACTTTATAATAACTATCCGTTGTAACTCGTTAATAGATCATTAGTAAACTCTTAATTAATGATTATTAATGATTTGTTAAGTGTTTGTTAGCAGTTTGTTAAGGATTTATAACAATGGTAGATAGTTAATATCTTAATAATTGAATCAGTTCATCTGGGAGGTAATCCGAGATACCGACGAGGCTGAAATAGGCTATAGACTATACACAGTGCATGGGCAACTGAGGGCAGCCCCATTTTCAAATATTTTTAAATAAACTCAATACACACTGTGCATGCCATGGACTTGAACGTGACGTGATCAGTTAATCTCGGATTACCTCCCAGATGAATTGATTCAATTATTAAGCTATTAACTATCTACCATTGTTATAAATCCTTAACAAACTGCTAACAAGCACTTAACAAATCATTAATAATCATTAATTAAGAGTTTACTAATGATCTATTAACGAGTTACAACGGATAGTTATTATAAAGTGTTACCGTTTGTGGATGGAGCGACCCCTTACCTTGGCCTCAGAGTCCAGATTAGCTGGATCGGCCGGGATGGACAGCTCCACTGACCTGGTTTCCACGGCGACCACCCCAGTAGGTATCCCACCCAGTCTGTGGAGAGAGTGGCCGTTCAGTGTTAATGTCTAGGAAATACCTTGACTACATTTATGGTTCATTTCTAAATTCCCTATTGGCAGCATGTCATCCGGGGACACTTACCTGGCTCTGCCCACCACCACACTCTGAGCCCACGGCTGCATGATCTCCATGAATGAGCCGTTGTCAAAGAAGCCACTCTGCCAGGAACCCTTTGGTGCTGTTTATTTTTTTTCAAGCAAAGAAATAGCAAACACAGTGAAGTTAATTAAAGCCAATTAAAAATGCAACAGGATACATTTTTTCCCGAGAAGATTCTCTGCTTCCGCAAAGTTTTTTTCAGATGCCTGGCTTTCTAACCCGGGCAATCCGAAGTTGTGTGTTTTTTCCCCCTCAGATTCTGTTATCTTGGCAGCAACCATGATGGATGACTATATAAGGAAGCTTACTCGGCTATTTTTCTGCCTCGCGCACACTGAGGAACATGGCCATCCTGTGAGGTTACCATTCAATTAAGCCTCACCGCTCACCACTACCAGAGACGTTGATGTCACACGCTGTAATTACAGTGATATGGAACCTGCTCAGTCCTGACCCGCAGTGTAAAACACACTGGATTCATTTCGGTGCTGTCTTGGGCCTGGTTGTTGCAGCATAATGTTACATTTTCACTGTTTCTTTTAGTTTCCAAATAGCCTCCCTTCAGTGATGAATGATTCCAACCTTTAACCCAGAGGATATCAGGCTGAAATGATAAATCTTTATAATTACTTTAAATAACACATACAAAAGCGGGGTTTGACTCTTTAAAACTGCTGATAAAGCATTTTGGATGAAAATGGTTAGTGGAAAAGAGCGTTGATAACTGAAATGATGAATAGATTATCAAAATGCCATCAAGTGGTAAGTACTTGAATGTGAGGGGATTGGGGTAATGAAATGTTTTTCAGATATATATAGCCTACTGCAGTATATAGAGAATATACTACCTACTTAATATTTAATAAAAGACAGAACAACCACCAAAACAGTATCTACCAAAACTACAGTCACCAACACTATTCTTTACTTTCCAAAAAGGTATGATCAGGTCAGATTGAGTTAAGAAATAAACAGGTTTCAATGAAAAGGTTTCTCTGGACACCCAGTAGTAGACTCACTCTGGCTGGGACGTCCTGCTAACATCCAGCGAGGGTCATAGGGAGCCTTCGTAGGCACAAAGTCCACCAGACGATCTATTGGATCCTTCGCATCGAGGATGGGCACCGGACTAGATTTACACTGAAGAAAAGAAATGTCTTTACAGCAAAAAATAACCATAAAGTTTGAGACATTTACTTTTGACACTGATGCAGCTAAAGCATTACCATGGGCATGTAGGATAGCCACTGCAGAAGATCGTAGACTCCCTCAAAGTCATCACAAACTGTAGAGTGGGTCACACCATTGTTGTGCATGATTTGGATTCCACCGAGTTGGTTGTTGGATGTGTACACTTCTCGGCCCAGCACCTGAAGTGGGACAAAATGTGAAAGTGTGGCTATTAAACCTGGGAGTAAAAATCTAAATTTTCTCAGTCCCAGACTGCCTGATTTTTTTTTAGGCCTGTACCATGGAATGCATAGTAAATATAAGGAGCTTTGAGGGTTAATCACACTAGATCATGTATAGCAAAACAATCTACAGAAGCACTGCTCTTTAAAACCTGCATGAAATCTGGATCTTCAGTTTTCTGCCCAATTGAATTTAGCTTGGAGTTAACCTTTGAAAGCCTCCTCTCTTTTGGCAACAGAGTTAATCCAACAGCAGGTCTTGACGGATATCACACGGCAGCAGAGCACACAGTGGCAGCAGCAGCAGAGCGCACAGTGGCAGCTCAACTAAAAGGAAATGTATATATAATTATCATTGACCAGAAGATTCACCAAGTGTTTGAAGGAGGATTAAAGCAGCAATCCACATACACCAACACAGGCTAGTTGCAACAGGCCAAGCTAGCTGCAACAGGCCAGGCTAGGCCCACCACCTCCACCAGCCCAGGCTAGCTGCAACAGGCCAGGCTAGGCCCACCACCTCCACCAGCCCAGGCTAGCTGCAACAGGCCAGGCTAGGCCCACCATCTCCACCAGCCCAGGCTAGGACCACCACCTCCACCAGCCCAGGCTAGCTGCAACAGGCCAAGCTAGGCCCTCCATCTCCACCAGCCCAGGCTAGCTGCAACAGGCCAGGCTAGGCCCACCATCTACACCAGCCCAGGCTAGCTGCAACAGGCCTGGCTAGGACCACCATCTCCACAAGGCCAGTTTTCCTGCATCATGCCACCAAAGGTGAGAAGTGATGAGGACATCATCACCTCTGCGCAGGTACGTGATCTCCTGGAACAACAGAAGTTATTTTATAAGGACTTACTGCAACAACAAGAGAGTTCATTCAAAGGCTTTGTGCAAATGCTCATGGACTCCTTCAATAAAAGACTAGACAATGTCTCAAAGGAGGTATGTGACCTCAAATCCAGTCTAAGTTACACCCAGAAGGATGTGGATGAGTTAAAATCACTTTCCACCAACTTATCTAAAAATTGTAAGGAGCTACACAATGACATTAAAACAGTCAACTTAAACCAGAACAACATGAATGGAAAAGCTGATTATCTAGAGAATCATTCCCGCCGCAACAACTTGGTCTTTGAAGGTATTGCTGAATCTGAGCATGAGAAATGGGCAACCTCTGAGAAAAAAATCAGAAAAATCATCTCTGAAAAGTTGAAACTGGACCACAAACAAATGGAAATTGAGCGTGCTCACAGATCTGGGAAGCCACATGGCCAAGGAGACAAACCAAGGTCCATAGTTGTCAAGTTTCTTAGAAACAAGGACAAGTTGGCTGTACTGGAGAAGGCTAAGCTCCTCAAAGGTACAAACATCTTTATTAATGAAGACTATTCTGAAGCTGTCCGACTGAAACTGAACTGATTCCAGCACTGAAAGAGGCCAGACAAAGAGGGGACATCGCGTATCTGCGATATGATAAGCTCATCACTCATCGTCGTCTCAACACAAACACTGAAAATGGTTATTAACTCAATCAAATGCATTTTAATGTAATCGAAAAACAAAGAAAAAATTATGGTACTTATGTCTGACAGTCCTAACAGGTCAACAGTTAATGATAGTATGCTATTTAATCCATTTGAACTAAACAAACATGAAAAAAATCATAATTATTTAGATTTTGACTCTGATAGTAATTTTCTATCTGATAACTTGCCATATTCACCTGAATATTACAATGAAATCCGTTTTAATCATCTAATTGAAGCATTTCCGGTAGAATGTAAGCTATTTTCAGTATTACACTTAAATGTTCACAGTCTTCCTAAGAATTATGATCAATTCGTACATTATTTATCATTGTTAAATCATGAGTTTTCTGTAATTGTCCTAACTGAGACTTGGCTTACAAAAGAATCTAAAGAAACAGGCATGTATGGAATTACATCAACAGACACTGAATGACATGAGTGGACTAGATATGGATTACTCACTACCATTTATGGACATACATGATGATGATCTTGGAGAAACTGGAACATTGGAGGATACGGGCAGCAGCCTCAATGAGCATGTTAAATTTGAAGAGCTGAACTTGAAAACCTTTCACTACACTGAACATAAAACACACAAAATGGAAAATGACATTGATCCTGAGAACCATCTCTACAACAATGACAACTGTAATTGTGAGTATTATACAGAAGATCAATTTAAAAGTAATGTTATTATGGAGGGAACTTTGTCATTAATTCACTTCAACAGCAGAAGTCTGTATAACAGTTTTACAAAAATCAAGGACTACCTGAATCAATATGAAATGTTTAGTGTAATTGCTGTTTCCGAAACCTGGCTTAATGATGAGAAGGGGACAAATGTGGAATTAGAGGGATACAGACTATTTAACATCAATAGAAAAAACAAAATGGGAGGAGGGGTTGCACTTTATGTAAATAATGATTTAAATTGCAAAGTTGTAGATAAAATGTCAACAGCAATCGAAAATATCATGGAATGTATAACCCAGGGCTGTACAGTGCGACAGTTTTGATCGCATTTGCTACTGAAATTGATCACGTGCGATGATGAATACAAGTCCAGTCGCACCAGTGCTAATGAGCAGATGCTGTCTGTTTGAGACACAGAGGAGCTATGCAAAAATACTGCTTAGAGGGCTCTACATTAACACTCTCCAAATGCGGGTGAATGTAGTCTTAGGCGAGTAAGTTATTAAGTCTACCCTCCACTTTGGCTGGTGAAAGATGTGTGCTCGGGATCTGTGCTTGTGCGGCGATTATGGCGTCTAACTTCACCAACGGTTAAAACAGGAAGGAGACGACTCTCATTACATTAACGCAGTCAAGTTAGTGCGTGTGCAAACAGAACATTTCCTGTGCGCATTCACAATAAAAGTCGGTAATTAGCTAAATGCGAGTTGACTCTTATTTTGAAGCAGGTAAGAACAGGAAGTTAGCGCTTCACAGCCCTGCAGTCAACCATGGACCTATAAAGAAAGCAGTCAACAGCAGTAACTATCTATGATTTAAACAAAGATTGACACAACCTATTTAACTTGGCCTAAATTGTATAACTATGTTCACTAATTTATTTAATAGGCTATATGTTCAATGTTTTAAAGTATGGTTTTCATTAAAAGAATGAAATGTTCTAAAAATGTTTGTTATTATTAGCCTAATATAATAATGATATGTTTATAAAAATATATAGGTATAGACATTATTTTTATAGTTCTATGGGGGGGAAAATAATTCTGAATCAGCAAAAAAATTGCCATTGGCAGGTTAGACTCTTTTGTCTAAATTGCAATCAGTGCACCCCTATTAATTTTTCTACAATTATTACTGCACACTAGGATATCATATTCATTGAGAATCTCAAATAAAACCAAGATGACATGCTCAAAGGTAATTAGAGCTAAATGCAAGGGTTAGGGTCATGCAAGTTTTCGATCATACTGTGTGCTACCAAATTTATTTTTGTGCTACTGAATTGTTTTGCTTGCTAGCACCAGTGCTACCACTTTAAAAAATAAGCGTACAGCCCTGTATAACCATAGAAATAGAATCTGAAAAGTCCAAGAACGTAATGATAAGTTGCATTTATAGAGCACCTGGATCCTGCCCAAATATATTCAATGAAAAAATTATGGAAATGTATGGTAAAATGAATGACAGAAAGATGGTCTTTGTATGTGGGGATTTCAACATAGATCTACTGAACCCAAATGAAAACAAAACAAATAGAGACTTTATGGACATAATGTACAGTCTATGTCTAATTCCTACCATCATAAAACCAACAAGAATAACAAGCGGCAGTGCAACATTAATAGACAATATTTTCAGCAACAACATGGTACACAGAATTGTAAGTGGACTACTTATTAATGACATCAGTGACCACCTTCCAATTTTTACAATAGTACACGACTTTTTCAAGAACAAGTCCCATAAAAACATTGATACCCACAAAGTGACCCGCTTGAGAACACCGAAGGCTATTAATGCTCTCACAGAGGCGCTAAACGTACAAAGCTGGTATAACGTATATTCAAATAATGATCCAAATAAAGCTTATGATGAATTCCTGTACACTCTCACTACCCTGTATGATTATCACTGCCCGATTCAAACTCAAAGGAAGCATAAATATAAAGAAAAGCCATGGATCACCAGAGGACTAGAAAACGCCTGTAAGAAGAAAAATATATTATATAAAAATTACATAAAACATAGAACAAAGGAAGCTGAAAATAAATATAAAAAATATAGAAATAAGTTAACAACTATAATGAGATGCAACAAGAAAGAATATTATAATAAATTATTAAATCAGCAAAAAAACAATATACAAGGTACATGGAAAATACTTAACAGCATCATTAAAGAGGGTGCAGCCAAATCAGAGTACCCAAACCACTTCAAAACACATAAGGAAAAAACCATAACCAACCCTAAAGTAATTGTCAATGAATTCAATGATTATTTTGTGAATGTCGGCTATAACTTAGAAAAGGATATTGTGGAACCAAAAGAAAAGGAGGATGTAGGTGATGACATCATCAACATTCATGCCAAAACCATCTTTCTGAAGAGAATTGAGGAAAAGGAGTTGATTGAGGTAGTTAATAACTTTAAAAATAAAAAATCTTCTGATTGTAATGATATGGAAATGACACTAGTAAAAACTATTATAGAAACTATAGCTAAACCGTTAACATATATATGTAACCAATCATTCCAAACAGGTATATTTCCAAACAAAATGAAAATAGCAAAGATCATACCTATCTATAAAAATGGAGACATGCACTCCTTTTCTAAATACAGACCAATCTCTCTACTTCCTCAGTTTTCAAAAATATTGGAAACACTTTTTGCTCTAAGACTTGACCACTTCATAGAAAAGCACAACTTACTGAGTGACCACCAATATGGCTTCAGATCAAACCGATCCACCACAATGGCAGTCATGGAATTAGTAGAGGAAATATCAACAGCAATTGAAAATAAGAAATTCACAGTAGGAGTATTCATAGACCTTAAAAAGGCATTTGACACAATAGATCATACAATACTAATGAGAAAACTTGAAAGATATGGCATTAGAGGAATAGCACACACATGGCTTGGTAATTATCTCTACAATAGAGAGCAGTATGTACACATACAGAATGACAAATCAGATTTAATGAAAGTAACATGTGGGGTTCCACAGGGTTCAGTACTCGGACCCAAACTATTTTTACTGTACATTAATGAAATCTGTAATGTGTCAAAATTGTTGAAATATGTGTTGTTTGCTGATGATACAAATTTATTTTGTTCTGGAGGGGATCTGAGGCAGCTTTTGGATACAGTGGAGAAAGAACTGAAAATCCTAAAACGATGGTTTGATATTAACAAGTAGTCTCTAAACTTAAAGAAAACTAAGATCATTATATTTGGATACAAAAAAATCAAACATGAAATAAAAATCACGATAGACCATGTTGAAATAGAAAGAGTCTATGAAAACAAATTCTTAGGAGTGATCATAGACCACAAATTATGCTGGAAACCACATATAAAACAAGTAAAAAGAAAAGTATCCATGTCCACCGCAATACTATATAAAACAAAAGATGTACTCAATTCAAAATCATTACACATGTTATACTGTTCCTTAATATTACCATACATTACATACTGTGTGGAAATATGGGGAAACACGTACAAAACTGTTACCAACCCTATTTTTATTTTACAAACGAGGGCAATCAGAATCATTAATAGAGCAGAATATCTTGAACCAACCAATACATTATTTATAAACTCAAACGCACTAAAATGTAGAGACTTAGTGGGGTGCAAAACAATGCAAATAATGTATAAAGTCAAAAACAGGATAGTTCCAGACTGTATCCAGAAGTTGTTTCAGATTAGACAGAGCAAGTATGAACTAAGGGGAATGTGCATGTTTACCAAGATAAATATAAGAACAAATGTAAAACAAAGATGTATATCGGTACAAGGAGTAAACATGTGGAATGTCTTGGATGAAGAAATTAAAACGTGTGACACGGTACAAAGATTTAAAAAAATACTGAAAAAGAAGATGCTTAACAAATATAAAAGTGAGGCATGAATGGCACTGTGAATATGTATTGTGGATGTATTTTGTCTTGTGTCATAACTTTTATATATATATATATATATATATATATATAATAATTAAATAAGATCCTGAGGGACCAACGAAAAATGAATAAATAAACATAATGTAAAACGGGTAGGCGCAATAAGCTAAGGCTTCAGCCTACACCTTTTCTATACTTCTATACTATTTATAAGAAATTAATATATAAATTACGATGTCAACTTTGTGTTATTTTGTGTGTTTTTTATTATTTTATTTTTTTAACTTATGTAAGTAATGTTGTGAATACGTTTTGATCGAAATAAACTGAAACTGAATAACTGAACTGAATAACACAGGGCTAGCGGGGTCTGGGGGAGCCCCGGATCAATGAGATCACACACAGATACAGTCATGGCGGGTAGCAGCAGGCCAGGCCAGGGATCCTACATTACACGGCCCCCAATGCCTCGTCAATACAAGTGATCAGCAGCCAGAAATCTCTCTACCACGGTGGTCACAGGTGTCTGGGCAGCACCTGCCACTCTGTGAGAGACGGTGTGAATTAACCACACGTGCCCTTTCTCATCCAAAGCACTCGATTCACTCAACTGGCTTACGTCCCTATGTGTTGACTGGGGAGTCTAAACCCCCCCATCCATGAGTTTTGTGAGAGGCCGTTAGGGTTGAGCGGTATGTTTGAAATCATCTATCACGGAATAGGTCATTTCTTTCTTGGTATATATCACAATATAGTATTTTTTTTTGAAAATTCATGTATTTTCAAGCTTTATGGTACGCACTCTATCCACTACGCCACCGGAGCGCCCCGAAGAAAATAAACAATGTCAAAATAAACTTTAGTTAGCTTTAGCTATAGTTTTCATTTTGCGCTATACTCATCTTTTGGCTTTCATAGTAGGCTACTGTTTTGCAAGCTCCTTCCTTAGGAGGCAGAAGAGGTTACCATTTTTTTGTCTCTTTGATATAAACAGTATGGCCAAATCTGTACAGGTAGATACATTTCTACTGTTGCACAATATATATCGTCATACCACCCAACCCAAGAGGCCGTCGTATAAAGGGTGAGATGGAAGCCACCAAGCTAGTTTTACCTTCAAAGCTGCCCTGATGCCAACCTTAGGCCATAAAACCTCACTCCCAGCCCACCCTATTTTCATAAGCGGCCCCTAGAACAGGTGGCAGGGCCCTGACATTGCTCCATAAAAATCAGAGAGGAGCTCAATCCCTACCCTCGGCTCGCACCTTTTCAGCCATCATTTACTTTCTTTATCACCATTAATGGTTATGAATCTGGCCACAAATCTAGGGCGCTCTCCTAAAGCTGTCAGGAGAGCCCGCGGCCCCGAGAAACATTGCAGTCACCTTGACATACACAAAAAAGCGCCCTGTGCCTGTGGCCATCGCCGGCTTCATTAAGATTCCACAGCAGAGGGACGTGGAGGGGATATAGGAGGGAGATGACTGGGAGGAAGAAAACGAGTGGGCCAAACCGGATGTTACAGCTCACTGGGGTATTTACGCTAGTAGTTACTATCCACTCCCCATGAAAATACGAGAGCTTTCCAGCAGCTAATGAAATGATGATCTCTGGGTGGCAGCCTCCTGCTCTCCATTAAGTTTCAGTTAATAGCCAAGAAACCACATGACGAACAAGCAGAAAAAAAAAATGGCCCTATTCCTTGCCTGTGTCGCTCTTTTTTTAAATAGACACAATCGATTGTAAACAAAAGAATATATTTGCAATACATCACCTACCTACACATTGTTGGTGCTTGTCTGTAACCATTTCTATGGGTCCGCTCGCACAAATAGAGCGACACATTGGAGGCCATCTAAAAACAATTGAGCTCCCAGCAAATAGGTATACCATCATGGGGCCATTTGCATGATTTGTCATGTTGCGATCCGTCATCTAATTTGAAATGGGAGTCGTCTTAATGCACTGACAAGGACAGAGAATGGAAAGCAAGACGAGTGGGAGGTGGCGAAGCGTGCAGGCACATGCACACTCACACACACACACACAACTAGCAATGCGGGAAACAATCTGCCTCAGCAAAACTTTTCATTTTGATTAAAAACAAATGATATGGGTGTCCTGCACTGCAGCCTCAGGCATGTCACTCCATTTCTATGCAAATACGACTTCATGGTTCGCTTTCAATTATTCCACTATGAGTGGCAGGCAGGCCTGTGTCTAGGATGGGAGAGAGAGAGAATCCTGGTAGAACAGAACGAGGCAGGAGGACGCCTGATCGCCCAGCTGGAGCAGCACAAAAATTCACAGCAGTTTTCTAATTTACTTTCTTTGATATATAAAAAACACACATAATTCTACCCTGTCATTTAAGATTTCAGAAGAAGAAAGTGTAAGTTACACACCGAGCAAACAGCTTCTCTCCAGATACGTTTGCTCTTTTTGCTTTATTATCGGGAAAATAGATGAATGAATATTTATTAATTAAAAAAGCTGGCAAATTCATTCTGTCAATGTAACAATAATTCATTTGGTGCTAATTCAGTGTTACAGGAGGAGCACAGTGAACACAATCACACAACAGCATCATGTTTTCTGTACAAATATAAACGTCTGTGTTGTTCTAAAATGTGAATAACATTGTACATCACTTTACCTTGTTGAGTGCCCCAGCTCCAGTAAGGATAATGTGAGAGTTGTCCACTTGAATGGTCCTCTGTCCAAGCCTCACCAGATAGGCCCCAATCCCAATGGCTCTGCATGTGACCTATAGTCCAAAGCAATCACGTTAAGGCGTCAAATACGTGTTAAGTAACCCGATGACAAGGGGGAGGCTACGTGTACGCATGTGTTTTAGTGTGGACAAGTGGGCCCACTTCAGTCCTACCAGGTTCATGGTGATGATCTCATCATAAGCCAGAGAGGACTCTCCAGCGATCATTCCCGACCCTTTCAGGTTCTCCACACCCAGCCCTTCATCTTTTCCTATGATGTCAGTGATCTTGTACCTGCATGACAACACATATATTGACTCAAAGCCAGACGTGAGCCCACAATAGCTTTGCCTTCCACAGTCAGCTCGGTTGTAATCTCACAGGCTTTAAACCGTGGACTCATGTTGATAATACGGCATCAGGCAGATTCATTTCCTCACGTCCAAAGTAAAGAGCTAATACGTGATGACAGCAACGTACCTGGATTCTCCCCCATCCTCCACATGCTCGCAGTGCACAGAGTTCAGGGCTGAAACCTTCTTGTAATCCTGAGGTGTGAGGTAGAGATACTTGAAGCCCTGCAGGGGAATGTAGCAATCAATGTTTAGTTGATGGTTGACAATGACACAGATGCAGAAAACAAAGAGATTATTCTTTAGAAGAAAGACAGAAAATAAACAAAAAATAGAATAAGGATCAGATACCATTTTAAAGAATGTCAGTGATAGGTACACTAACATAGGACTGACGGATTTATCTGTTTGCTGATTAATGGTATTTTGAGATAACTGGCATCGTACGATACCTGTGATCACATGGTTGATTAAGAAAATATACAAAACATGTCTGCAGGCAGCCTAGTTAGTTAGTGTGGCTGCTGTGGGCCATTTTTACCATTTTTAACCCAACTATGTACCTTGCATTTTGTGTATTTTAACAATTACAGTTGGCTGGACAGAAATTCACAAGTTCTCGTATGGCAAATATTTGACAGAGCCAACTCCAGGGAAGGCCAAGTTCAATAAGAATATGCACATGTTTACATCCATTTAATTAATGTTCATTTAAGTTCATTTTTGTTTCTCATTTGTTATCGTTATTAAATTGTTGTACTTACGCAAATGCAAACAAATAATACAAATAAAATAACACAGCCACCCCGTGGATTTGTCAACTAATGCAATCTATTTTGAAGAATAGAAATGTTGGGATTACTAGTAAAATGAACTCAAAATTAATGATGTAGAGGATTTATACAAAATTATTGGTATCAAAATGTAAAATGGTTTCGTAAGGGGAAGCCCCACAGGTCCAGTGTTATCAATGAAATGTTACAATGACTTTTTTCTGGCTGACCTTATAGGGGTCGGCTGGGTCTTGCCAGGCTACGTGGAACATGTGTCTGATCTCCTCTGCCAGCCCGATGCGCGCTCCACTGTTGGCGGCGATGTAGATGCGAGGGATGCCGCTCTCTCGTGCCATCTCCGAGGCTCGCAGGAACAACACGTCCTCCTGGGGCCCGAAGGAGCCGATCTTATGTGTGATGTCATTGCTTATGACGATGATCTCCCGTCCCAATGGATATTCTGGCGTTCGCAGGGTCATCCGCCATGCCACCATACCAATCTGGGTAGAAAGGAGAGAGGCGCTTTAACACTAGAAATACTGAAAACCACTATTATGTGCAATGAATATAAATAGTCCTTTACTTTTGATGATTGAGGGTTTACTTTTGCTTAAAGGGTGTATTAAAAGGCTGATTCAGAATGTATTTTATATTTGATATAAATAAAAATGATTAGACATAGGTAGTAGACATCAATGACGAATTAAGCATAGCCTTATTACAATAAACTATTGAACATACACCCAGGAAAGCAGCCAAAGGAACACAGAGACACCTACAGCATGAAAGGGAAATTGCACATTTCCAAAAGAGCAGGTGGACCAAACTAAGAAAAAGATCACGTCACAGTAAATGGATATTATTTATTTAATTTTCTATTGTCTGATTTTATGTGTGAAATTAAAATCAAACTGACCTCGTTGCCGCCGGGCAGTCGGTTCATCTGTACCAGCTGACCTTGTGCGTCCAGTACCAGCTCTGTGAAGGTGAGCAGCTCATTGGGCAGAGGGCATTTGGGGATGTGGGCAAAGGTCTGGGTAGAGTGCCACAGCTTCTTCAGAGCCTGGGGAAAGAAATTAAATGGACAGAATAAAGTTAATCCACTCAACATAATGTGGCCAATCATGTATGTCTCAGCATAAGCTAAGCAATGATTTTAGTTATTCGACTTTGTTGCTGTACCTGTCTGAACATTTCTGGAAAGTCATAGACATAGGTGGTGCCCAGACTCTGTGCCTGGAAGCGCTTGGACTGCAGCAGGTCCTTAGTGACATAGGGCGTGTTGATGAGCATGCCATGCAGCGGACCCTGCTTGTCTCCGTATGCTTGGAACATGATCTGAACGAGGAGAAACAAAAGAGGAACAACTTCAAAGATACACTCACCCCTTCTCAACAACCATGCCTGCTAGGATTTTAAGAAGCTGATGATATTGAGAACTGTTGTAGCCCCAGCTACAGCATGCACAAATACAAAGCATGTGATGCAACAAACCCTTGCTCTAAATAATACTTTCACTTATGACCTACATTGATACAATGTTGTCAGTGCAAGTATGTGTAATGAAGGCCCTCCCCATGTCAGATGATTGGATGAATAACAACACCCTAAAAAAAGCAAATCTCTGTATGCCAAAAGCATTGCAGCCACAGGGACCAAGATCTAAACTGAGAACCTCTGCAGACTGAGTACTGGGTTTCTTTTAATCTCAAGTGCCATGTTAAGAATCTGCAAATATAAACTTAATTCAAAACCTCTCAAATGCACTATTATGAGGCTAATAACAGAAAAAAATAATAAGAGAAATTACATTTGAAATGCGTAAAAGGATAATCATTCACTTATGGATGGATGTGATGTTGGACAGATGGATGAAATGTAACTTACCTGATCAGCTGTGAGGAGAAAGGATACAACTAAAATAATTGTCCACCAGGCTAAAAGGCATGACCCCATACTGGATCTCTACTCAATACATCTTTAAGATATCATTTTAATATTCTACAGCATACAAATTGCATTTTATGAGCTGAGGTTTCCAGGATGAAGCTGAAATCCCCTTTACCCTGAAGCGGACAATATAAGCGGATGAGATGGAAGATGATTGAGTGCCCCACCTGTCGGTCTTTGGGCCCCACCTGTCCCGTTCGGGCGTCAGTGACCTCCTTGTACAGGCTGATGTCCAGGTAATAGCCTGACTCGTTGGTGAGGAAGAGGCGGATGGGGATTTGCTTTCCCGTGGGAGTCAGGCGGATGTTGATCTTCAGCTCGGCCTGCAGCACACGCAGCTTCCACAGACGGCTGCCGTAACGCATCACCATGGAGCGCACAGACTCCTCGATCTGAAGGCAGTGGAGAAAGAGTAGAGAGGCACAGCCGTTAAAAACAATGTGAGTTGTATGGTCTGGCAGTGTATCAGAGGTCCATTCAAAAAGTACATTTTCATATATTCTAGATTAATTACAGTGTGAAATATGCCAGGCCTTTCTTTTGTTTTTATTTAGATGATGATCAGGGTTTACAGCTCATGGAATAAAAAAATCCAGTATCTCAAGATATAAGAATAAAACCAATCAAAAAAAGCATTTAAAATACAGAAATGTCAACCTTATGAAAAGTCTGCTTATTCTAGATTAATTTTACTTTTTGAATTAAATTACAGAAAAACATTCAATTTTCATTTATATTATTGATGCACCTGTATGTGTGTGCCATAGTTTGACAAACCTTGGATGGGTCCATGATGACTGTGGGCACAAAGTTGAGGAAGATGTGGTTACAGTCAGTTCGTACAGTCGTGTTGTTGAAAGCCACTTCTAGCTCATCCATGGCTTCCAGCAGCAGACGCTCGGCCTCATTGTGAAGGTATTCAAAAGAGGCCTCCTATTCAAGAAGAGAACGGGAAAAAAATGGTCAATGGGGATCGATCCACAATCGAAATCTTTTGCTGGAGAAGCCAAAAACCTCTGAAAACAACTTAAAGAAAGGGTGTGCAGTGAATCCCTATTTGTCCATAGCCTCACCTTTGTGACCAGATCAGAGTGGCGGATAATGGCGCGCACAAAGAAGCGGTAGTCTGTCACCTCGGCGCCCGCCTCCACACGCGCTGCCCCCAGGTAGAGGTGCATCTTGTGGTTGGCACATGGAATGGCAGTGAGGGCAAAGTTGCGCATGCGGTTGAGCTCCAACTGGAAAGCTAGTGCCGGCTCCAAATGACGATAGATCCTGTCCTCCTCAAACTATTCAGCACAACAGGACACAATCACAAAACAGACACGCGACAACAGGACAACATTTTGAAAGGACATGTTCAAGGACTTTCCTAGAAAACTTTTCCTACCAACGCAGGTTTCCCTACCATCATCTTTTCCCATTAACCGAAGTAGTTCAAATTGGCAATTTCAGGAGCGCAGCGTTGATATAAAAGTGGAAAGATGCCTGTGAGCCACATAGTTTATTGAAGTAAATTAAGTCATGGGCAATCTCGATCTAAGAAAGGCTTCTAATGGGTGTCGTTTCTCTTAAATGGGAGACGTAATTAAAGAGTTCATTACTTTAATGAGTTTTGGTGGTGTTATTCTAGTGAAACTATCGGGGGGAACGGAGAGGGAGAGCCATCACTGATTGTGATGGGAGTCAAACTCACCAACACCAAGGGGGAGGAAAGTTGATTTTTACAGCCACACAACACAACTGTTTTGAATGGTTTTCCTGGCAAAGTTAAGTTAAATTTTGTTTTATTTTTAAACTTGTGGTATAATTTCAAACATTACATAAATGTGATGCATTTACATTATGTTTAACATTTCAATAGACATGGTCCTTTCTACATAAGCGAACACTTATTTGAACTTACAGAAAATGTTGATAACTTAAACATGGTAAGTACCCACCTTGTCTCTGGCACGGAAAGTGAAAAATTTGGGGAATTCCCTCTGTGGAGAAGATAGTAAGATGGAACAAGAGACAAACAGAAATCAACAAAATCTCCATAGAAAAAAAACATGGTTGTAAGTATAGCATAGCATGTTAATACCAAATCATTTAGAAATGCACAAACTATATAACTAATACACAGCATAAGCTATTCTGGGCTTTGCTAGAATTGCTGCACCAGTTAGTATGGAGCATTATGTGATGATCAGGACCTTGTCCTAAATGTAGCAAGCTGTATGCTCCTTTAATGCCATAATTTATCCATCATGGAATCACTGTGTATTCACTCCGACAGCAAAAATCGCATAATAATGGTAATAGCAATTGCCGTATAAATAGCACCGCTCTACACTAATGAATAAAACATTTTCTCTTTTTCAGGGACATTGGATTCTCAAAATAATTCCCGGTAGCCCTGTTTGACGCTATCAGATGAAGTGTCCCACTTGCCAAAACAATGCCAGACCGATTGGAGATGCTCTCATCACCCTGTCGACTACTACACAACAACAAGAGAACTGCAGCGGTACACACAAACTGGAAACCTCCTGTGCCACGATTTGACACTGTGATTACACATCATATTCACCCTCTGTAATATAATGAAAAAAACATTTTAGGGTGAGCATGCAGAATGGAGCTACACAAAAAAAAAAAAAAAACTCCATGTAACAAGGGCCACATAATGACGGTGACACCACACCACGCATGATTAGCCCTCCTCATAGTCTACGGTGCCGTCAAAAGCGAAATCAATGCCTATTGTTAGAATGACAGCGGAGGCGCAAGAACAGGGCATTTCTCAAAATCTAATCCTGTTCTAAATCCCTGTCATTATCGACATCACCTGAATGCTAGTGGGTGTTCTGTTGATAATGGGTCGACCCTGAAATGGCCCTGTGTACTAACAGCACAATGGTCGGAGCGTATCACACAACTGCCATGATTGTGGGGTTCAATTCCTACTTGCCGTTTTAAGGTGACAATATCTATGCAATGAGGTCATGCTTCTGGGGCTTTAATGACGTCCTTAAACTGCGGCTCAAAAACAAACTAATCCAAACCTTTATTGATTCAGAACAATAGTGGGTAAGGCTTCCTTTATTTACACTGGTGCAACAAGGTACAATAAGCTAGCTCTTGAAAAAAAAGGAGATACAGGACCCTATGGCTTGTCACTGCTGTATGAAATCCATGCAGTGATATCAGTACACTGTTGTTTAATGTCATTCATCTACCTCCTGTCTCCTGTGCTTTAAACAAGATATTTTTACTATCTAGACATTTGAAGTACACCTACTCGGAAGACCATGTTTGTTTTTAACCTAATGCATGGATACTGATAGAGGCAACAGTCCACATTCCCTTCGTAGTCCTCTACTTACATGAAACCTTTGGTCCACCTCACAGTTGACTTGCTTCCTGAAATCCTGTCATCACAAATGCAGCAAAAGCAAGGCATGCAGAAAGAGACAATCAGGATCATAAGCTTAACGCCAATTATTACAGTCACCACAATAGTGTCATTGGATATATACCCAAATTAATCAAGTATTAGTTATTTCAAAAGGGAAATATGGACAACAATTTATTTCTAAATTGTGGGTACATGCTATCATTCAGAATGTAATTGGTGGCGTGCAGGACAGCTGATTATAGTGAAAGGTAGGTCAATGATTAAGTATTAATTAGGGCTCTTACCTTCTGAGCCACAAGGAAAGTCAGCCTACGGATGCCGTGTTCAATCAGCAGAGATTTCTGGATTGAGAAAAAAGAAAAATGCAAGAATGAGATGATCCTTCTCAAACACATCTCAAAACAAACCACTCCCTCAGCTGAAACATACCCTTGCGTTCTAACACCCACACATCCATACTATGAAGTATAGTGAAGATTGAGATTTTCCAAATACATGCTGTCAAATGCAGTATGCCAAAAATACCCGGATGCCCCTAATACTATAATAATAATCCAATTGCATGTTGCAGTGGGCAAACCAGTATGTAGTATAGTAAAAAGAAAAAGTATGTGATTTGGAACACAAAAAAAAGGCCATATTGTAGACCGCGCCCCACCTTTGACTGAGTGAACTCTCTGAAGCTGGCTGCCAGGCCTTCGTCATCAATGTCGCTGTCGGTCTTTATAGCAACATTCAGGATATGGATGGGCTCATCCAGGATACTCTGATGACAAAACAAAATATATACATTTAATTATCTGGGGACTGGACATATTCAAGCGGGTCAATGACCGGGCCCGTGACCATCAGAAGTCTGTTCTTTTTCACCTTGTTGTCCTCTTCCCCATACAGGACAGGATTACCCCCTTCTGGAAAGGTTGGACTTGGGGGAGGGGAGTCAGAGAAGCAGCTTAACACGTCTTTTATGTTCCTGTGGGAGAAATAGAACAAAAAAAGCACTTGCCATTAAACCCACTAGCAATGTTATTATCTCTGTGATTCTGGAGAATGCTTGTCATTTGTCAAAATCAGCTAATATCTAATCACGAGCCGCTACCTGTCCGTACTGTGTGTGCGCTGAAAAAGAAAATCCAGTTTAATACTTAGCCTAGGCTCTGTAAACGTGCATGTTGCTAGCTACGCTGGGCCCATTTGTTTACTTTCCCTTTGTTTACATACCAGTCTACAGAGCCTACGTTGTGTATTATTTGTTTTCGGCGCACACGCAGTATACAGACAGGTAGTGAAACATGAGGAGATAAGTCACTGATTTTGACAACAAGCGTTCTCCAGAATCGCTGACTGCACCTTTAAGAATTATTTTACCACAAAAGGACTGACCTGGTGAACTCTTGGAAGGAGCGGAAAGAGACCATGGCTCCCATGCGCTGACAAGGCGGTGTGAAAGATGTGTCCAACAGAACGTCACTGACGCTGGCTACGTGCACCATGCCGTAGTGGTTCAGGTTGGACGAGAATGACATCCTAAAAGGTATCGAAAGAGAGCAATTACAATGGGAATCTGCTATACAACAAGAATGAGTGTGTGAAGATGCCCCCCCCCATCCACCTTTAAGAACCTCACAACAGTTTCAATCCCTTGTTTTGTTTCGGTAATTTGAGATGTCGGTATTTAATTTAAGAAATACATAAATAATAATATGTAAACAAACCCCTTAAAGCTTTGTGTTAATTGTAGGGAACTTTAAGTTTAAAAACTGAATGAGGTTCCAATAAAAAAAAATATAAAAAAAGAAGTGACAGATTTAACCATTACCTGTTCCCACATTAAAACCAGATTTATGGTTTGTAAGACATTTTTGAAAGAACATGTTATTCAAATAAAAGCAAATGAAGTATTCCTTTCACAGGAATGCGGAAACATAAAACCACCAAAAAGACACCTTTAATATGAGGGCTACAGACTAACTTTTTCATTGGTTGCACCGGTGCGCCTAACTTTTTCTTCTAGGTGCAACAGCATATATTTTGGTTGCACCCATTATTACATTGAATATGACTTGATACATTTCAGGTGCACTGGTGCAACCAGTGAAAATATCTAGGCACACTCCACGGATATGTACTGTAGGTGCATGTGCAACCAAAACAGGTGCACTCTGGAGCCCTGTCATGTTTCATTGTGTAGGGTGTTAAGTCCTTTGATTGGAAGAGGCTTTCCCAGATGTGACACCCACTAAAAGCACTTGAGTTTCAAACCTGTCATCAGATTCTGAATCGCCAGCAAGTTTGTCCTCAGCATTATCATCCTTAGATGTACTATCTTGTTCGTTTGGTTCTTGGGGTATGGTATCCAATAATTTATAGTCCATGGTTTTTATATAGTCCAGCACTGGAGCAGACATTTTCCTGGCAGGACAGTTAGCAGGTTTCAGTTTTATTCCCCCAGCAATGTAACTGTGCTGATCTTACACCACATTTATTCATGTGTTGCTCCATCTCTCCAAAATATTCACGCACATACACACACACACACACACACAAACTCTAACACTCTTTCACAAAGACACGCACACATATTTTCACAAAGACACAAAAACACACACACACATTTAAAGAGTGGAAAATGTTTGACACAAAGGCTGAAAGCCAAAGGCCATGCTGGTGTAAGTAAAATGAAGATACACAGCATTGCTAGATCAGTTGCCATTTGGGAAGTTTCAACAACATAGCAAACAATGTGCTGACTTAATTATCGGGTGAAATAATTATAACACGGATTATTGATTTGACCAAACAGCTAGAAAGAATACAGTAACTGGTAATCACTTCAATAAAAAGAATGTTTACAATACCTGTTTAGAGTGGGGATGTTCCCTCTGCAATCAAACAACATTGATTACTAAGTGGTTAGTGGCAGGCATCAGGAGAGGAAGGAAGTCCATGTGTATCAATTTTTGGGTGGGTGTGTGTGTGTGTGTGTGTACTTGTGATTGGGTGTGATTGTGATAAAGCCTTGAATGCATTTATCAGTATCTAAATGAATGCAGTGTAAAATATATATATACATCTATATATATACTGTATGTATGAAAATTTAAAATATGTTTCACAGTTTACTTCCTGAACGCTCCACTTTTAAACATGCAATCATCAGGTCATGCAACAATTACAGAGGATCATTTCACATTGTCGTGCTGTGTTAAGTTCACTGTGATGAGCAAAACATGATGGTTAATGCACACACATACAAATCAGAAGCATGCAATGAAATGTGCATTCAAAAAGGACACAGAGGAGAATTACTAGTACTGCAAAGCGACAAAAAGCAAATGCACAAAAACATTAACACAATGACACAACTAAACACAGTCACACAGGTAGGATGCAGAACCAAGGAGACCACAGCACTTTGTCTGTGACAAGCTTTTTTCAAATGCTGAGCCTGTACAGGGTAAAAACCCAGAGTTCCTCTAAAGATTCTTTCTGATTCTCTGAAGTGTTGTGTGGCATGAAAAGCACCCATTCATTTTCCTAGGACTGACATGGAAGGGCAACTGCCATGAGAAACTGGCTCATGGCATTCACTTGTGACTAACCAAGAAAAGTATTTCAAGTCTTGCAGAAATACCTTCTATAGCACACAAGGATAATTTACATGGAGAATGTGATGGAAAAATTATTTTCAGTGGGTTTTTTCCAGTCTGCTTCTATAGTCTGCTTCTAATAATGATCCCCATTGATTACTGTCTTGTGACATGTTGTTTTTTGGTTATGGAGTCCTGAACTCTGACTGTTTTCTTGTCTTGATCTGACATGTGTCTCCTCAGTCTGAAGTCCCCACCTTTGTGCTGTGAGGTGGCGTTATTTTGTTTTCGAGTACATGGATCATTGATTTAACACCTGTATAAATATCCTTGCTGGCAACAGAAGGTTGTCAGTCTCTGAACCAACTTTAGGTGAAGGAGTTGACCCTGTCTCGGCCGAACAGTAAACCTTTGACTCTGTTTGTTTTATCCATTTCTATTAAATTCTTAAACTTTGTTGAGTTTTTGTTTGTCTTATTCTTTTACAAGTTGTAGATACATACATTTTCTACGACAGAACAACTATGAACAACGACAGATAGCTGGGAGGGCAGGAGAGGAACCGAGGCACCATGGAGGATGTAAGATTGTGAAGTAAAGCTTTTTGCTGTTATAGTCATTTTAAAATGAACCTCTCATCAGCGCTAGTGTTGTTTTTGTCAACGAAATGTATGACAAAATATTGTCGTCAACGAACATTTATCACGTGACAGAAACAAGACGAGACGCAACGTAAATGGTGGTCATGTGACGAAGACTATAATCAAATATATAATGCTTTATTGTTGACTAATAAAAACTGGACTAAATGTGGTTTACAAAAACAAAAACTCTGATAAAATATCTCTTCATGTTCATTGACAAAAACGAGAGGACACGAAATGTTATAAGGCTATTTTGTCTCGCCATTATTATTATTTTTGCAATATTTCTGTTTCCTGAGTCTCGGGGCTGCAAACAGGCTGTGGCTTCAGATTAAAAGTATTTCACTGGCTTAACATGAGTATTTAACTAGACAAACATGAGTTGGCTTTTATTTTGAAATAGCAGGAAGTTAGTTTCAGCGCCTTATATTTTTATAGTTTAATAGTTATTATGGCACAACAAGTAAGTTATTTCCAGGCATTGGAGTGTTACGTTTTGTGTAACCACCTCCACTTGTGAATAATACAGTGTTCTATGTGTGTAAGGGAGATACAAAGACATAGAGCCAGCAAATGATGCTTGGAGCACCCAATAATGTAAAAAAAAAATCCCAATAATTTAATAACTCCTGAAATTTTAATAGATATGGGACTTAACTTGATCGAAAATGTTATAAAACCCAATTATTTGATAATGTATTCAATAAAGCAATTACATGTCCTGACTGATGATAAATAAAAAAGTAAGTATTACATCAACAGTTTGGAAAAAATGGTCAATATGATAAATCAACAATTGTGTAATGATATAATTGGGTTTTACTATAAATTCATTCAAATGAAGTGCCAAATTTAATTTTCAGGAGTTATTACATCATCGGAAAATGGTTACATATTTGGTGCTACATTGTTGATAATTCTAAGAATAAAGGCAGTCAGAGGGAACAACACAAGATAGTTGCAGGTACAGCCGCCGAGTATATACTAAAGTAACAAAAAACTGTGACCTGTTAAGCCAACTTGCCAGGATCACTGCCAGTAAAAGAAAATTCGACATCTATCCCAATAATAAACATTGATTCCTGTCCACAGTGCCGTGTAAAGGGGAGGGAGTAGCGGGAAAGATGATGCACAGCACTTGAGTGGTTGCGTCCATTTTGGGGGCATCATAATACCTGTTGGGGTGCGAGGTGGGAAGCATGAACTGGAACTCTACTATGCATGTGTTGTCCCTCAGCTGTCGATGCTGAACGCTGTTGAGCTCGTACGCAATGTACGCTCTGCGAACGTAAACCTGTGGATATCGGAGAAAAAGTCACAGAAGATATGAGTTTGGTATGCGAATCACCTGCATTTTAACATTCAGTAAAAGTAATTGATTTGTGGTTTGGGATCATTATTCCTCTCACCTCGAGGGCAGCCATCCTGACTACCTGATTACTGTGGTAGAAGAAGTTGGGCAAAACGTCAAAGATGGACGTTTCTGAAAGGATCAGTTTCTGGAAAAAAAAAAGGATAATTAGAAAATTTAGAACAATATTTTTACAATCAGAGCATTATATTTGAGTGTTAGCCTCAGTTGCTCCTAGTTGACTGCCTACCTGCAGGTTCTCAATGCAGAATTGGTGGCCGTACATGTCGATGGCAGAGAGGAATATGGACTCCACCTGGTTGTGTCTCAGCTCATAAGACGGGAGGTGGGAAGCTATCAACACCTGGTCAAAGAGGATGAATGAAAGTCCTTTACTCTTGACTCATTATTTATTATAAGGGAATGATTTGTCATAGCACACCTTCCTCAATACAGTTGTCAAAGTATCCATCTCTATCACTGATACAAATTCAAAATAAGTAGATAGTGACATCTGCTGGGGAAATTCTCACCATAGCTCATGGTTAAAACATTGGTCCAATGTTGAAGATTAGAAACGGATGCATCCCTGTGCTTATCCACATTTAAATATAATGTGTTACTAATTTTCATATAATGTGTTAACTAAACATGTTCATAACTTTATGTCTGCATAAAGGACAAATATGCACTTGAACTAATAGTGGGGATGAAATCGTATGTGGCACTTTCTTGTTTTGCGTTAACATGAAATCATGATTCTTAATAAAACATTTAGAAAAAATTGTAAACAAACTTTAGGACTTGGTAACTGACCTGTCTGGCACGCAGGGCCACTTTGGCATTAGTAGTCTTGCTGAGCTGGGTGAGTTCAGTCAAGATGGCCATCAGTTCATCTGTCAATGTGAGATCACGGCCACACAGCTTGTCCTACACACAGGAGATGATAACATTACATAACACAACATCAGAAGCCGGCTAGCTTATAAAACCTTTAATGAATCAAGAGAATAAGAAACTCAAACGCTGGGGTATAACATTAGTCCTTGTGACTTTACTCACTAAGCAATAAGTGTATTAGTCTCATCACAACTTAAGGAGCAAAGCAAGTAAGCATTTAAAAATCAAGACTCTCAAACCGTTCTGACTCAGCAAAGATAGACACTCACAATCAGCATAGTGACCAGCAGGTTCTTCTTGGTGACTTGAGCATGGGAGAAGATATAGTTGAGCACATTGGCCATGTCGCCTTTGTTCTCCTCGCGCAGTGCAAACACACACTTATCATAGTGTCCTGTTGAGTAAAACCAACACATAAGAGCTTTGATGGATACTGCAAAGGGAACCACAGAGTCACAGATGCTGATGGGTTTATTGTGTAAAAGCTCCACCAGGTGGACATAATGAGTGCAATTATTTAATAAAAACGCAAATGTAAAAGCAACATTTCTCTTGAATGTGTGACAAACACATCTTCACTATGAACTTGTGTAACCAATAACTTGTGTGTCTGCTGTTCCTCACCATTCTGAAACTGGATCTCTACTTTCAGATACTGTCTGAGCAAGTCCATCACCACCGCCTTCATGTGACCACGGATTGCACTGCGATACCTGTGTGAGAAAAAAACAGCGTAGTAAGAATAATGACACTGATTGGGCACATGAAACAGAAACCAGATCCATCAATCTATCGCAAAAATATAACATTTGTGCATTCAGTGCCAAACAAAGTGATCCATGTGTGAATGTATTATATAGAGATGTATTATATTGAGATATTATAGTATCATACTGACTTCTGCACCAGCTGAACAATGCTTTGTGTGTTCATAAAGAAGACTTCTCTCTCTGACTTCTTATTCAGAGTGGCAGCATGGCTGTCCAGGATGTTTGCAATCTGGAAACAAAAGGGGATAAACAATGTTAGTATTTAATACCAACAGCGCTGGAGACTCATTGAATCCTAGTGGTACCGATGACCCCACAGTTATACACTCAGATCCTAACTGGGTTTAACACCCACATTATTATACCGGTCTTTCTTTGCTTTTCATGAATTATGCATGAATTTAAAAATCATAACATTTAAAGGAATATGAAAGAGTTAAAAAGGTTTTACTTGTAATCACAAATCAAAGCTGGTGAATTGTTTCAATTATGAAGCTAGTGTTGAAATAACATGTTTTCTCATTGTAGTCTAAATAAGACAGAATAGATATTAGAAACTCAGAATGAACCCAACTGCTATATTTATAAACACAATCCCTATTGCACACACACACACACGCACACGCAGCTTACCCTTTTACTTAGACAGAAATGTGTTCACTCACATTTTGAAATATTTTGTATGCAAAAGGTCAAGAAAGTCAAACTGACAAGCTTAACTGATGTGTTGACGATGATCTCACTAGACCAGTATTAAAATAGTGATATACTGTATATCTATACATAACTAATCACTTTCTCCAGAAACAACCAGAATTACCGTGGAACACAATTTTTTTTAATGAAATATAAAGACAGAATTAAAAAAAAAAAACAGTATTGTGCTAAACAGCGCTTCTTCTGTTAGCGTTTAAGCAGAAATGTGGGGGTGTAGTTTGCATGGTGCTATGCATGTGTTGGCGGGGTACCTGCTGGCTGGGAAACTGGCAGAGCACAGAGGTGATGTTGCTGGCGTACTGGGCCATCTCCTTCTTAATGGACTTCTCCACCGCAGGGGGAATGCGGCCGGACACACTGGTCATGATGTCCTGAAGCTCCAGCAGTGGCAACGAGGGGTCGCGCATTGTTTTCATCAACCTCTCCACCCACTCTCTCAACTATAGGCAGAATACAGGAGGCGTATATTTAGGGAACTGCTTACTGTTGAAAGATACTTGGCATCAGCATGGACCCAGGTCTGAATGCATTCCTACCTTAGCAGTAAAGAAAGGCTCGGGGAGACAGTAGCCATGCATTATGTGAACAAGATGATCCAGTGTGTTGTGGAAGACTCTGTGTAGCTTCTCCCCTCTCAGAGCCACCGCCTGGATAGAAGGCAGGGCCCCTGTGTACAGCTCTGCCTACAAGATCAACACAAACACTTATGACGCACAATTTACAACATTGTTTTTAAATTTTTATTGTCAATAGTTAAGTTCCAGTAGGAAATAAGTAAACCACCCCTTCAAGTTAAATAAACCTGCAGTAACCCTGAATAATGTCTGCACAAGAGTCCAACATGTGTAGTTTGCACTGTTTACTGTTCATTATTTCCTAACCAGAAGTGCAACATTCATTGGGAGTAGGCTATTTCTCCACCATAAAGTCTGCCTCCAGACTTTCAGATTTGATTACATTTTTTATTAGTTTTTCTAAAAGTGACTGTCGTAAATAAACATAAACACACAAATAACTAACAAATAATTACACATTGTGTTCTATTCTAGCAGGTGTATATAAAATCCCTACTTTGCACACATCCTATAATAAATATGCTAACTGCATTAGCCAGACCCACAGTACCTGTTGCACCCTGCTTGGGTCATCCAGTTGCAGCTTGGCTATGACACAGCCAGGCTCCAGCGTTGCTCCAGCCCTCTTCACAAAGTGAATGCAACCAGACTCCCCAGCTGTAAGGGTCATCACCATCTTCATTACCTGGAATTCACATGAACCGACTTTCCATCAATACAACCCTCAAACCAAAATAAAACTAATTTCAACTGATTCAATGTTTCTTGCGGAGAACACACACACATAAGCCATGCCATACTGTACCTCTATTTCAGCGTAGCACTGGCCAGAAAAGACATGGCCGCCATCCTCCACTGTGTACTGGATGAGTTTTCCCGCTGAAGGCGATCGCAGCAGCGAAGGATCATTCTCCCTTTCGAAAACACAAGTCTTGTTGCCGATTGTGATGCGATACCTGTGGTGGGAAAATAGATCACTAGTCTGGGAAGAGCTATAGGGTTCCAGATTGCAGAAAAAACAAATATGAACATTCATTTATTGGAATGTCACTGCTGAGTCAGTACAGGAGGGCAAAGAAGTGATTGTTACTGCCCAGACTATATATGACCACTCTTACAGGGCTGGACCCCAGTCAAATTCATTATTTATGTTTTTAATTATGCCTGTTTTGCTTGTCTTCATGTTGTGTTGTCTTATAATTGTTGGAGCTTGTGATTCAAGACAGATTTCAGTGCCAATGGAAAATAAAGTGTCATCTTATCTCATCTATAGTAACCCTCATTTCTGTAATGTGGTTAACAGAGTGAAGGTCTTTCAATCAATTCAGCAAAATAAAGATGTGTTATTTCCTTATTTTTTTTATCCAATTTGATTCTACTTTGTGGTCAGGTTACAGCTAAAATGTGCATCTGAAGTCTTCCTGCAGCCACACTATTCAAACAGTAAACATTTTGTCAATGATTGTATACCGTTGTGATTTTTATTTATTTTTCTGTACATCTGACATCTACTGCATGATGTCCGTCCTGGGAGAAGGATTCCTCTCTCTGTCACTCTCCCTGAGATTTCTAAATGTTTTATTCCTGTTAAAGTTTTTTTTACTGGGAGTTTTTTCTCAGTCGAGCTAAGGGTCTAAGGGCAGAGGGTGTAATACTGTACTGGATGTGGAGCCCACTGAGGCAAATCTCTATTTGTGATATTGGGCTATAAAAATAAAGCCGATTTTGATTTGAAAAAAAATCATTTCTAAAGCTAACCTGGCCACCTCTTCCTTCATGTAGGTAGTGTAGCTGCTTCCATCGTAGGAGAGCAGAAGCCCTCCGTCACTGAGCCGATGGATTTCCACCTCGGCAGAAGACTTGTTCATGATGACCACGTAGGAGTTGGGAGACTGGCGCGTCACCGTCAGCACGTACTTGATGCCTTCGTAGATCAGCTCCACCACAACAGTGTTGAGAAGTGTGTGTGCCGGCAGCACCTGGCCCCTGGTCAGAGTAGAGTAGAGAATGTCTTGTGTTTTCTATTGAAACAATGCAAACGCTTTGTTTTGTTTTTACTGCTTAAAAAAAAAAAAAGGATTACCATGACCCGCCATGTTTTTTTTTTTTTACCTTTCCAGAGAATGCAGAAAGTTGGACACACTGTTCCTCAGTTTGACGTCTGCCACGTGAAGAGCCCCGCTCACAATTCCCAGCATGGTATCTGGACGCTCCGCCTGCACACAACACACACTTTTTACGTCTTATCCAGAAATAACATTCAAGCCCAAATTCAAAACTGCATAGTGCCAGAAGGACAAACTACAAAGTCTTGCTATTATCTCAACACTTGAATGGATTGTGGTACTGATATTATGGCTCAGTATCTCAAAAACATAATGTGTTTTCATTTTAAGTTTCCTCAAAGAGCATGCAGTAGTCACAACAATAGCATGTGTGTGTGCATACCTGCATCTTCTCAGAGATAAGCCTGTCCAGCCAGCCAGTGTCAATGGTGTTGTGTTGAAACATCTCAGTCTCCAGCAGCTTAATGAGGTATTCTACTGTGGTCCTGAAGTCTCCTCTGATAGACAATTCCTTCAGAGCCACCACCATGTTGCTAGGAAAAGATTAAAGTAAGATAATTACAAATAAAAAAAAGGATTTATAATACAGAAATGTCAACGTTCTGAAATGTATGTTTATTATAGTTTCATTTCACTTTGTCTGATTAAAGGATCAGTAAGCGGAATGGTCAGTTAAGATAACTTCCTGTCAGTGACTACAGTTAGCAGTCCCCTCCCTCGTCACCACATTAATGCACTGCGGTCTTCAAGCAGCGAGTTATCTAGCATCATCTCAGATCCATAAGTGTGATAAAACATGATAAAAACCATCAAAACCGACATTGGGGAGGATTTTCACCTGCTCGGCCATTGTAGGCGAATAAACATTCACCACTCTGTCGCTATGCCCGTGCACTGGCAGTGAGACGGGTGCCGGTTTTTAGCGTTCTCTCTTCTGATTGGATATCAGTAGTGGGATCCCGAAAAGCTAATTTGCCGATTATATGCAGAGCGGGTGACTGAGAGATCGGCTTTATGAAACGTGCACACTATATAAGTGAACACTGTATGAATAAAGAGCGATTTAACACTTAAATTAACATAAATACATCTTCTTACTCCTTACACCTTTAATCTAGAATATATGAAAGTTTCACTTTTTGAATGAATTTACATGAAAAACATTAACCATTAATATTCAGTTTATTTGAGATGCACCTGTATAATAACATTAGCAATACATTGTAGTGGTTACAGGCTCATTCAGATTAATTTTGCTATTAAAAATAAATCTGAAAATAACAATACATTAATAATTTACTTAAATTATGTAGGGACGCCACCATTCACTTGAGAATGGAAAAATAGCAAGTTTGTCTCGTTTTATCAATGGTTTGTCTTTAATGATTAAACTAGTGATCAGTTAAATAAATCAATATTAATCAAACCTAGTCAAATTATCACTCTATAACATCTACTACTAATAAATTAATTATTATTGAGCTTATAAATCTGATAATATGACCACAAATAGCGAAAGTTAATGAATGCTTGACGTGTCAGAGGTTGACGTACCACAAAATATTCACACAAATGAATGACAGAAACAAAATAACAATGAACAGTTAGAATCAGTATATACATTTCCAAGTTAACAGTCTTTTCAGCCATGATTGTTAAGCTAAGCTAACTGCCCAATGGTCAAATACGATACAGGGCTGTACAGTGCGACAGTTTTGATCGCATTTGCTACTGAAATTGATCACGTGCGATGATGAATACAAGTCCACTCGCACTAGTGCTAATGAGCAGATGCTGTCTCTTTGAGAGACAGAGGAGCGCTGCACAACACAGCTTAGAGGGCTCTACATTAACACTGCGGGTAAATGAAGTCTTAGGCAAGTAAGTTATTGAGTCCACCCTCCACTTTGGCTGGTGAAAGATGTATGCTCGGAATCATTCTGTGCTTGTGCGGCGGCGATTCTAGCGTCAACTTCACCAACAGTAATAACCGAAACGAGACGGCTCTTAAAGTTAGCGCGTGTGCAAACAGAACATTTCCCGTGTGCCTTCACATTAAAAGCCTGTTACTAGTAAAAACGTGAATTGACTTTTATTTTGAAGCCGGTAAGAACAGGAAGTTAGCGCTTCATAGCCTTGCAATGGTCTAGCTTGAAAGGCAACTCATTCAGCTGCAGAAATGGCTGCAGAGAGCAGTCAACAGTAGCCTAGTCTATTTAAACAATTTAAAATAAGCCAATGAAGAACTACTCCCAACACATTCACAACAACCTATTTAATTTATCCTAACTTGTACCAATATGTATACTTATGTATTTAATAGGCTATGTTTAATGTTTTAAAGTTTGGTTTTAATTAACAGAAGGACATTTTCCAAAAAAATATTATTAATAAAATAATAATTATATGTATATAAAAAAATATAGATATTATTTTTATATTTTTATGGGGAGAAATAATTCTGAATCAGCAAAAAATTGCAAATGGCAGGTTAGATTATTTTGTCTAAATTACAATCAGTGCACCCCTATTCATTTTTCTACAATTATTACTGCACACACTAGGATATAATATTAATAGAGAATCTCAAATGAGACCAAGATGACAGGCTCAAAGGTAATTAGAGCGAAATGCAAGGGTTAAGGTTATGCAAGTTTTCGGTCATACTTTGTGTGCTACCGAATTTATTTTTGTGCTACTGATTTATTTTGCTTGCTAGCACCAGTGCTACCACCTAAAAAAATAAGCGTACAGCCCTGCGATACCAGAATGTGTTGGAAGATCTGGTGGCAACAGGAAAACCAGTTGAAGGTTGCAGAGTTTGAGTTTTCCGTTGGTCCTTTGGTTCTTCAGTAGCAGTGTACTAACTGGCGTTGTTGTCTCTGGCCTACGGTTGTAGCTCTTAACTTGGTAGTTCTTCTTCTTCTTCTTCTTAAGGGTCTGGCCTTGGTGGGAGCTTGGTTCGTTCCCTGGTTCTTTTGGTTCCTCCTGGGTTGCTTAGTGCAGGTTGGATGCTGGTTCCTTTGGTTGCTTGGAGAAGTGGAGAGGCTGTTGGCCTGGAGAGCTACCCCCGGCAGGGGTGGTAAGCAAGGAATAGAAAACCTCCTTGTTGGAGGCCAAGCGTGAGAGTCCCACCACCTTGGACGGTGGGGTGAGGAGAAGAGTGAGCAGCAGGGCCTTCGCAGTGGAGAGTCCCCCTTCCAGTGTGGAGGTTTGGAGAGAAGCCCGCACCTCGCACGGTGCTTGAAGAGAAGAGTCCACCTTGAATGGTGGTTGAAGAGAAGACTAGTACCTCCACCTCTCTTGGTGGGTTGAGGAGAAGAGTAGACTGAGACTGGGAAGGAACACCTAGCTTATATCAAAAACCATATGAGACTTCTTGACCAATGGCAGAAGGGAAGGGGGGGCCCATTCCAGCTTGGCTGACAAGGCACCCCCACCTGAGTTCAAAGGTGTGAAGACAATGCCTTGGTTTCAGGCAGGCAGGAAGAGGGTTTGTGTGGGCTCTTGATTAAACAGAGTGATTAAATCATTGTGGCTCCTCTGATTAGACAGAGCTCAATCTTGTTACACAAACCAAACCAGTGGGTAACTTATCTGAAGCCCAGAAGAATGTCTGGGGGGGTTTTGACAAAACACTCTCCCTGCGTTCCAATACCCGTTCAACATGCCCTCGTTCACTTGCCCTAGGCACTTGCCCTCGGGTGAATCCCCGCCGCCATCATAAGTGTCGTTCCAATTGTCTGGAAACTGAAGTGAACTTCGTGAGATAGACCCTCGGAGGGCTGAGTGATCGAGTGAACATCCATGGTCACTCCGAGGTGGATATCACCCACAGTGCATTGCAGTTCGTCTTCTTCTTCTTCTCCTTTTATTTTCCGGTAGACTGTATGCTTTTAGGGACATCGCGGCCATCCGCAGGACAACTATATAAATAAATGTATTCCAAAACGCCTCAATTAGACTATCCTATTTCCATAGGAACAATCCAGTGAATGTATTGCAGTTTACACATTGCTGCTAAAACACCGATGGCTACCAATTATAGGACTATTTAAAACAAATGTTTTTGGTTGAAACTAACATAAATAAGGAAATACGTCGGAGCAAACAATTTACATGTGTAAGTAACAATATCTTGATAATCTGAGTTACCGTGTCGAAATTCAATGTTTGTTATGCTATGGAAATGGCTTTCTGAAATATAGGCTACCTTAGCAGAATGTTGTAATTCTGTATTATTTGCATTCAGAACTACCTATGTAACTGACGGTCCATTGCGACTACAAAGGCAAGTGGGTTCCATTTAAATTCCCCGCTCCTCCCCCGCCCAGTCTCCCTCCGTGCAACATATGCTGGTGCGTCATACCAAGGGCTGAGGGGAGGTGAACGAGGGGAAGTGCAACTACTAATGAAATGCAGCTTCTGTATTCCTGTGACAACTATCCATATTTAAAATCACAAAATCTATATTCACTACACATTATTGATTGTTGATTGAGCTTTCTGACATGGCATGTTTTTTTAAACCTTTGTGTACTCACGAGATGGCTTCTTCTCGATTCTCTCCCCAAGAGAAACAGTGTCCGAACTGGGAGTCGGCGAACTCATGCAGCCCTCCAGCTGCTGCCACGCTGAAGTAGCCCCACACGTTCTTATTACTGCGGAAGTTCAACTCCTGCACTGTCCCCGAGCTCGGTTTGAAACCCTGCGGTCACACCACACACCACATTTCATTTCGTCATGAACTCAACTGAAAGCCCAAAACATCCCATTTGAAATTAAGAGAAGGGTGTATAAGGGTAATAAACAATGGCCTCTATTTATGGTACAACAGAATGACAAATTTATATTTTCAACAGAAACAGAGATCACACCTTTGTTGTAAACCTCAGCTGAAGATGTTTTATGTGCAACGAGAGAGCATGGCTTACCTCATCGGGATTTTCACTGGTGATACGTGCTGCGATGACATGGCCTCGAGGGGAGGGGGCTGTTGACAGACCCTCAAAGTCAATGGGAGAGTCTCCCCAGGGCTGGACCCCATAAAGCATCCTGATGTCTTTGATTCTTTGCAGAGGAATCCCCATAGCAATCTGACGGGAGATAATGGTATTAGTAAAACACACAATAAGTGTATGCTGTGGAAATGACACACAAAGAAAATGAAAAAGGTGCACTATGTCACTTTTGGGGTATCAGAGAAGTGAACATTTGTTATGTATATTCTCATAACTGAATAAACAAACTATCCTCACTGAAAAATTGCACCCGTGGAACACTGGTTTACAAACAAATTCTAGTCTTATGTTTGGTACGAGGTGCCTCAAATTCAGTTTTGAATTATGACGATAGAATTATTCAATAATATTTTTAACTTAGAACTACATATAGAGAAAACATTTAAGATTACTGCAGGCTCTGCAAATGTAAATACATTACCCTTCCATTGAAACTGCACCTTTAAGGAACAAGCTCATAGCCATAACCCACCAACACAGTTAACAACACACTACATCAAATATATGGACTGTGAATGTATTTGATCTGAATGAACAATGTACGTTTTCCCTGGTATTTATATTTTCTGAGAGTTGTTAACATCATGTTTTCCGCTTTCCAAACCAAAACATAAACAAAATCCATTTTGAGAGATAATGAACTATGTTGGTGCCTGGAAAAAGATAGTCTCGTCCCCTGTGCCAGACAAAGAGTGTCCCTCCCACAGTACACTGTGGTCCTAAAGCTTTCCTAACAACGCTGCCCTTCAGCTTGACTGACACTGACCTATTTACACACAATCCCAAACAGCGCGGAGGAGAGACCGCGTGACCTAATGCTGCTTCAACCACTGGATCTACGAGACCGTCTCTGCGTATCGTCTCCTTCCTTTGTAGTCGGTTGCCACGGAGACAGGGGGCCCCATCTATTGCTAAGCGGTGAAGCGTACTAACCGTGTTTGCTGCACAGGACAGTGGGATGCTTCAAACGTACAGTGTGCTATTTCTAACGCTGCAGGCCTGTGTGCCTGTGTGTGCGTGTGTGAGAGAGACTGACCTGCAGTTGGGCAGCAGGCAAGTTGACGTCGGCCACCATCTCGGTACACGGGTGTTCCACTTGCAAACGAGGGTTGAGCTCCAGAAAGTAGAAGCTGCCGTCCTGGCTGTAGAGATACTCCACCGTACCTGCACTGACGTACCCCACCATCTTAGCTAGCTTTACAGCACACTGAGGAGAGGGAAAAAAAACTCTATTCATATAGAATTTGTCCAGTTAATCTGAATGTACTTTGTTCTTCCATCTTATTTATGTAATTTATCAGCTGTATATTTAAAGGTGGAGTAAGCCATTCCAAAGAGCGCATGTTGAAATTTGAACTGACCAACAAAACCAATACACCCCTCCCTTCCTGCTCCTTCAGAGGCCTTGGCAACAGTAGTCCTCGCTAAATACCTGTGCAATAGCATTGTTCTTACTAACGTCACAAACGCTGCCCGTAGCTGATTGGTTGGACGTGTTGATGGTCTCTGTCAGACTCCCCTTGTTTACATACCCGTTTACGGAGTTTAGGCTGTCTTTTAACACCAGACTTTCTTTCAGCGCAAACACACTACGAACAGGTAGCAGACAGTGAGAAGGTATTTGCTGATTTTACCAAAAGGGTTATGGTTTAGAATAGCCGACTCCACCTTTAAAGTAAAAAAACGCAAAAAGGGCTGTACCCTTTCCATTTCCTCAAACACATCAGATGTGGCGATGGTGGCAGGAGCCTCCTCTATAATCTTCTGGTGTCGTCGCTGAACGGAACAGTCTCTGCCAAACAGCGAAATGGCATTGCCGTATTGATCGGCCAAGAGCTGGACCTCTAAGTGGCGCGCGTGCTTGGCTAGCTGCATGACAAAGATAGGTGATCCGGGAACTTCTTGTTGGACCTAGGGAACCAAGGAGAAAGGTAATGATTGCAGTCATAAAAAGCACAGAAACTACATTTCCTTCCTGCTGCCAAATGTTCCATTACCTGTCTGAAGAGGTTAGGGAAATCGTCGGCACAGTTGACTTTACGAATGCCTTTTCCTCCACCTCCCTCCGAGGCCTTCACCATCACAGGGTATCCGATCTTCTCTGCAGCCTGGCAGTAGAAAAAAATAGGGCTTTTTCAGCACATATATACACGCAAGGATTTCACTGTAGACTAAAGCACATGCATTATTCATTTGGCATTGTGAACTTTCAGTGAACTCGCTTACTTTCAGGCCATCCTCTACATCCACGATGCAGCCAAGCTCGTACACGTCAGAAGGGACGTTGATGATCCTCGCCTTTTGATTGCTCTCCGTCCATTCTACCGTCAGGCCTGAGAGAACATATTGAGCTTACAGACATCCTAATGACATATTGAGATGTTGTCATTTTATTTTCTGAAATCTCAGAGATCTGACTTGAAACACCACACATTTGGAGAAATATTGCTCAAACCAAACATCTACTACATTACATTTTAAATCTGGGGGAATTCAAGAAGCATTCATTGTATCGTTGAAACATTGCTTTTATTTGTTCAAAGCAGGTCATCCAGTCAACCAGATTACACTCAACAAAAATATAAACGCAACACTTTTGTTTTTGCTCCCATTTTTCATGAGATGGACTTAAAGATCTAAAATTCATTCCAGATAAACAATATTACCATTTCTCTCAAACATTGTACACAAATCTGTCTAAATGTGTGATAGTGAGCACTTCTGCTTTGCTGAGATAATCCATCCCACCTCACAGGTGTGCCACATCAAGATGCTGATCTGACATCATGATTAGTGCACAGGTGTGCCTTAGACTGTCCACAAAAAAAGGCCACCCTGAAATGTGCATTTTTTTGCTTTATTGGGGGTCTGGGGACTCAGAACCAGTCAGTATCTGGTGTGACCACCATTTGCCTCATGCAGTGCAACACATCTTCTTCGCATAGAGTTTATCAGATTGTCAATTGTGGCCTGTGGAATGTTGGTCCACTCCTCTTCAATGGCTGTGCGAAGTTGCTGGATATTAGTGGGAAGTGGTGCACGCTGTCGTATATGCCGGTCAAGCACATCCCAAACATGCTCAATGGGTGACATGTCCGGTGAGTATGCTGGCCATGCAAGAACTGGGACATTTTCAGCTTCCAAGAATTGTGTACAGATCCTTGCAACATGGGGCCGTGCATTATCTTGCTGAAACGTGAGGTGATGTTCATGGATGTATGGCACAACAATGGGCCTCAGGATCTCATCACGGTATCTCTGTGCATTCAAAATGCCATCAATAAAATGCATCTGTGTTCTTCGTCCATAACAGATGCCTGCCCATACCATAACCCCACCACCACCATGGGCCACTCGATCCACAACATTGACATCAGCAAAGCGCTCACCCACACAACGCCACACACGCCGTCTGCCATCTGCCCTGAACAATGTAAACCGAGATTCATCCGTGAAGAGAACACCTCTCCAACGTGCCAGATGCCATCGAATGTGAGCATTTGCCAACTCAAGTCTGTTACGGCGACGAGCTGGAGTCAGGTCAAGACCCCGATGAGGACGACGAGCATGCAGTTGAGCTTCCCTGAGACGGTTTCTGACAGTTTGTGCAGAAATTGTTTGGTTATGCAAACCAATTGTTTCAGCAGCTGTCTCAGTGGCTGGTCTCAGACGATCTTGGAGGTGAATCTGCTGGATGTGGAGGTCCTGGGCTGGTGTGGTTACACGTGGTCTGCGGTTGTGAGGCCGGTTGGATGTACTGCCATATTCTCTGAAACGCCTTTGGAGACGGCTTATGGTGGAGAAATGAACATTCAATGCACGAGCAACAGATCTGGTTGACATTCCTGCTGTCAGCATGCCAATTGCACACTCCCTCAATGCTTGTGGCATTTTGCTGTGAGACAAAACTGCACATTTCAGGGTGGCCTTTTATTGTGGACAGTCTAAGGCACACCTGTGCACTAATCATGATGTCAGATCAGCATCTTGATGTGGCACACCTGTGAGGTGGGATGGATTATCTCAGCAAAGCAGAAGTGCTCACTATCACACATTTAGACAGATTTGTGAACAATATTTGAGAGAAATGGTAATATTGTGTATCTGGAATGAATTTTAGATTTTTAAGTCCATCTCATGAAAAATGGGAGCAAAAACAAAAGTGTTGCGTTTATATTTTTGTTGAGTGTATCTTTGTATACCATAACATACTGTGACCTACCTTCACCGCTCCAGGGCAGGGTTGGAATGCCGGCAGTCTGAGCCACGATAGACGAGGCGATCTTGTCCCCTAAAGCCCACATAGCCTGACTTGGGGGACCTGAGAAAACAGTGAGTTATTTAAAAAATAAGTTTAGTTTATTGAGTTAAAGATTCAAAAAATGATATCCAAAGTGAAAAAGCTTTTCTTACCCATGAAAGCGATGCCATTCTTGTGAAGCAGCTCGGGGAGTTTGGGGTTCTCTGAGGCATGACCCCACCCAGCCCACACTGCCTGTAAGGAGGGAGAGAATGACGATAAGTAAGTCAATCAAGGATGAGATTACTAAACACTGTGGGAAGACATATTAGGCGTGGGGTGGTACCTGAACAGGGATGCGTTTAGCAATGTCCAGAATGAGCTCGACATTGGCATAGTTGTTGTTATTAGTCCCTCCTGGCACTGGCACGTAATGATCTGCCATTTTGATGTACTCTGAAAGAGACAACCACAGAAAATGTATTTATTTTCCCCCACGTCATCTTGCTGCAACAATATCCCTCGCATTCACAGAGTCTGGAGCTTTACAGGTCACCACGTTGTTTTGCACGGTCAACGATATCACGCTGAAGCTCACCTGCATTGGCCTTCAGGTCCTCTGGGGTCACCATGACAACAAAGCGGATTGCCCTTTCGTTACGGAACATCTCGTAGGACCAGCGGCGGATGGAGCGCATGCATTTGACCGCTGCGATGCCATTGTTGGCGATAAGCACCTTGAGGAGCAAAATTGTTTAAGTTTCCAATGTTGATTTGCTGAGTGAAAGTACTTCAATATTAATGGTTAGCCTCAGCTACTGCTGTGTCTATATGCATAATGGCTCTTTACTGTAGGTGTCATTACAGCAGTGTGATGCAAACACACATAATCACATAATTTTTTGAGAATGTATTCACTGGCTTGAGTTGATAAATTAAAGATGTTCCAAAATGATTGCGATTACATTATCTATTCCGCTAGTAGCGCTTTAAGCATCGTTTTAAGAATGCGCTAGTTAAAAATCATCACCTTCTCGATAACCTTGTTGCCACCAAAGCGGGTGACAAATTCGGCAGGAGAAGCCACGGTGAAGTCCCTCTGGAGATCGATGCGCCGGCGATCTCGGCCCTGCTTGACCAGGTGCAGCCCTGACATGCTTGGCCTGTCGTAAACAATAGATACGTTGTTATGGTCCTTCTTATCAGCCCTAGTTTGAGACAGAAGCAAAGGATTACACTTTATAGACTGTGGGCGAGTTACAGCTTCACCTTCATCTATGACACAACAACAACTTTTGAAGCAAACCTGAAAACTCGCCTTATCCGATAGGAGTGATTGTAATGATTTGGGAAGAAGAGTTAAAAAGTGATAGTGCGTATATAGGCCGGCTTGAATGTAGCCCCACTAAAGCTTCAAACAGCAAAGGTAAAATTGTCAACAGTGATAGAAGCACACTGTCTGTTTAGTATAACCACTGACAGCAGAACATTCCATGCACAACAGGACATTTTACTATCCCCAAACATGTTGACATGCTTAGGCAGGTGCCTTAAACACTGCAAAGCTGTTTGAAAACATGCTGAAAATCTCTACGGGGAATGGGTAGTGCAGGGGGCAGGGATAGCCTGGAGGGTGTGGCAGAGTCTGGGCTCCTTTAGCTGGCTGGCTTCTGTGGACTGACACTGCATTATTGCACCAGTGTGGTTGTAACGGGCATGTGGCACATTAATCCTTACTGAATGGGGGCTCCGGTTTCAATCCAGCTGTGGAGCTGCAAGAATTTAGTCTGTCCTATGACATAGACTACTAGGGGGGATGGTGAAGTCAGTCAGACCACCCCATCTAGTACGTCCAGTTTTAAAACAATGTTGTTGCTCCTCTTTCAGTAATTCACCCCCTTCTATTTTTCTCTCTTGTCTTTGTGAAACTCTCAGTCAACATATCTGCATGATCCGTTACCTTGCACTGTGTGTGCTGAAAAGAAATGCCAGTGTTAATAGACAGCATAGGCTCCGTAAACTGGTATGTAAACTAAGGGTACGTAAACAAAGGGGGCACATCGTAGCTAGCAACATACCCACTTAAAGAGCCAAAGATGTGTTTTAACACAAGATTATTTTTAAGCGCACACACAACATGGACAGGTAGCGGATCGTGAGGAGATATTCACCGATTTTGACAAAAATGTATTTTGTCAACAACCGTTCTCCAGAAAAGCCGACTCCACCTTTAAAACCAGACTGGACAAAGCAGTTATTGAGACAAGGATCCTGATGTCTGTATACTGTAGATAATGCAATTCTGAAATTGCAGATGGCATACAAAACTCAAACAAAACAACGTTCACAGCTTAACATATGAAAACGTGTAAAATGTGTAATAAAAGCAGTTTCTAACCCGTTTCGGCCAACTGGAAAGTAAGCGGGTTAGTAATGGGGAAGATATTCTATATAGGCACTAGCAGTTACCTATATGGGCATGACTATCTCATTTGAATTTCAAACCCAACTCCTCTGTGAGGCTTTAGAAGAAACTGTAATGCACAAGCCCCCCTGTGTGTGTAAGTGGTCTAGTGAGCCCAGCCCAGTTGAAAGACGTGGGTGAGGCTGGCACAGAGACTAAAGACTGCTGCAAGCTTTAAACAAACGTTCTGTCTGTACTGAATGGCTCCTTTCAAACCATCGGTCGGTTTGGAGAATATCTGGGTGTGTGAACTGTGCACATCTTTCCAGCTATCCCAGACCAACATTCTGAAGTTGTGTGCTCACTTTTCCAGCCTTACACAACCGACGACATACACAGAGAAACTCTTGAGCAGCGTGCAGCTAGCGAAACCACATTTTTTCACATGTGCTGTGAAAAGGAGCCCTTCAGCGGAGTGGGACACAGTCTGAACATTTTGAACCCACAGGTCTGCTCCAATAGAACATTCTCATAAGAACAGCCTCTGAAGTTGCAGAAATCCCCTTTTGTATCTCACATATGCATGCTTAATTAGCCATAAGATACAATGTAACTCAAGGCGTCACTAGGGGTGCAAGTACATACGTTTAAAAAAAAAATCGGAAATAATTGAATTATACAGATATCACTACTCTAATCTTCCCTATAGAACTAGTAACATTTCCAAGTAAGGAAAATATTTTAAGCTTCCAAAACTATGCTTTGCTGAATGTTTTTTTAGCAAAAATAAACAACAGATATGTGTAACACATGCGGTCATGGAGTGGATCGGTCATTTTACTGAACATCTGGTAGATGCTGTTGACAGTAAAAGAAGTACAGAAAAATTGAACGGCAAAGAAAAGATTTGTTGCATCCACGCATGTAGCTAATATAATAGTCATAATATTCAGGAAAACACTGGTAATGCAAATTGAGAGAGTAGAGGTGATGCAAAAGTCAGGTTTGTATTCTTACCTTAGATTGATCAAGGCGCCATCAATTGAGTCAAATCCCATGTCATAGTTGCTGTCTGAGCTAGTGGAAGACAGCGGGGACAGCGAGCGAGGAGTTTCCTTCTCCTCCAGCTGCAGGTCAGGCTTGACTTGGATCTCATCCTCAGAGTTCTCCTCAGAGATGGATCCCACAAGGAAGTTGGAGTGCAGCGCCTCGATGGCCGGGTTGTTCTTGGCAGCGCCGTCCTGTTGTGCCATGGCTGGGCGACACGGACAGGCTCCAAACACTGGCAAAGACCAAAAAACAGTGGCACCCAGGCAACAGTTAGAACCAGACACAGAGTTCAAATATCAGGGAGCAGTGGGACACAAGATTAAGCTTTGGCGGGACATGGGAGGCTGTTTGTCATATTGCAAAAGTGGATTACACAAACTCTTGATAGTGTCTTGATAAAAGCAAACTGATATTGCTTCACGTGTTGCATCAGTAGTACATTGTGTGCAGTGCTGGTATTTGAAAAAGTGCCAATACTGAATATGCCATAATTCAAAAGGATTACATAATGGAATTTGCATGTAATACATCATGCAGTTACCAGTTGTTTTAATGTTGTTTCATGTCCTCATGTATAATTGTTGGGAGCTTGTACTGCAAGAACATTTTCCATGCAAACAGACAATAGAGTATTATCTTATCGTATGCATTCAAACACAACCACATTAAGTACTGATTCAGCCCTAAATGAAATAACATTATACATGTGAAAAGAATACATTCATTAACACTTTCACCCTATAACATGTGTAACAACTGTAAACAATGAAATGTCCTGTCTGTAAGTGAGATACGCTTAGTGTGTCCCTAAACCCAATGCAATAGCCGAGACAAGTGTACGACTAAACTAAAGGTTAATTCAATTGAAAAAAATGAAATAAAAAAATACCAAATATTGTCCTTTACAACGTTGAATAACACCACAAGCACTATGAAAACAATAACATGTCGTCTAACTGCCCTGGTATCTGACCTGCCTCGGTTCCCTCACGTTTCTCCAACTGAAACTTTCAAGCAGCTCGTGCGCGTAGAACGTGCAGACAGACAGCCAGGTGAGCCACGGCACGCCTTACCTGTCCACAGGTGCTTGCGGGACCAGAAAAACAAGCCGAGCACCGCAGTAGTCAGACACGCCGTTAACGTGAGCCAGGGGAACATACCAAGAACGGCATTCAGTTTTCGTTAACTGAACCAAAACGTCTGACTCGAAACATTTTATTCATGACATAGGCCTACTCGGTGAACCGCTTTCTCGCTAAAGCTGGCTTTAAGTGAACTAATTAACGCTGCCTAGCTGTCAAGTCCCAGCTAGCTTCCTAACCTAACTCAAGAGCAGCCACAGATAACCACAGGCGTAGATGCTAACAGCCTATGGTATTAGCTAGCTTACCGGTGCAGCACAAGCTAATACAATTATAACTTGCCAGTAGACGAATGGCAATGATACAGTAGAATCCCTGCTGAATGCACTGTATGTGTTGATGCTACTGTATTTATATAGGGAGCACCTGTGTAGACCAGTGCCCAGAGATAAACATCTCAAAACTGACAAAACCTACCGGTGGAGAAGAGCCGAAGCGTAATCCTGACAATAAAGTTGAATCCAAGGGCATCTGTGAATTAATAATTTACTCTGTCAGACATCTCTGTTTCCAGTGATGATGAGAAAAATCACATCCTGATGAGGTCACACAGCACCGGGCGATGCTTTAACGGCAGAGAGTGGGGTGATGTGACGCTGCGCTTGGCAGGTTACTACTGTACATTGACCTCTGACCGCAGCTTCCGCTATTGAACTAGACTAGATAGAAAAGACGTCAGGTCTAAGTTGGTCGCAGCCTTTTTACAGTCTGACCGCAACAAATTGAAATTAAATAAAAGTAGTTTGAATATGTATGCTTTTAAATGACGTCCTTGTGTTTGTAGATGAAAGTAATACAACCTGAACCTACCCATTTAAAACACAATTAAAATGCCCACAATGCCACAATCACGTAGTCTGATATTATTGTAATTTACTTTTATGTATACAAAATAAAATAAAAACATCCTGCAAGTGTGGTAGCAATTGTAAAGTTCCCATTGAGGTGCAAACGTTTTTATTTTTATTTTTTTGTGTTGAAAAAAACTATTTAGGCCTACAATGTGTGAACAGCAAAACTACACAAACAAGTCAGAAAGATAACCGATAAATGTTGATGATAAACATTGCAATGATAATATCAATGGGCTGTACACTATTTCAATTCCATGGCCCCTACCAATTAACACGCACTTTTATTATTTTACTGAATATATTTATTTGGTGATAGTATAGTGCCAGCTTTAAATTAGTTCAATTTTAGGAATATACGTTACTTGTATCACTGTTGTGTTATTTAGTTTGTGTCTGCTTTTTTCTGTGAGAGATGTGACTTTGTTTGTCCTGATAAATCCCATTTAATTTAATAAAACACTATATTGAGTGATCTTAGTGTTACATAGGGGCCCTGCTAACAAATTAGCCCACACTTAAATTGAATAATGTTGATATTTGCCCAGCATAATAACCAATTGTTATATTAAACAACAGAGGTGCATGTGTGTAGCCTACTGGTAATAAAACATTAATTGTACAGTAAGTACTTTCTATCTATTTCACATAGCTCTAGGAAGGTGTCGGTTGCAGATAACCAATCAGGGCTTTTGTGGGCGGGTTTAGAAGGGTTTTACAGGAGGGTGCGTCGCTAAAGAGGTGGAGAATCACACACGTACTAAAGCAGGCTGCAGCACCACGACAATACATATACCCGGAACAGGGACCCTTTACGTGTATCTTGCAGAACAGCAGCACCTCGAGTACACGCTGTAAATTTCAAACACAGTAAACGTGACAAAATATGCATCTTTCTGCACCGGTTGGATTCCATTAATCACCCCATGTGCTGCCAAAGATTATAAGTGCGACGAGATAAGTCACCCACAAGTAATTCTTCGCTACTGTGTGCAGGGAAACCGGCAATCACATATGCAGTGCACCTGTGATCCACTAGATGGCTGCAGAGATCATAAATGTGCTGTCTTCGAGTACAGTAAAACTTGGAGAATGTCATTATACACAACACAAGCAGCACTTGTTGTTGGTGCTCTTGTTGAATTGGGGAAGCAAAGACTACAGAATTGCAGAATATAGTAGTTTACCCTCTATTAAGTTTCTGTTGGCAAACTAAAATAAGTATCTCATACACTCATACATTGCATATTCTCTCACACCTCCAATGATTAACTGATTTGTCTTTTCTATAGCATCAGTGGTGAGTTTATTTGGCTATTCAAATAGGAAAAATAATTTATCATTTATTTCCTACACTCTGAAAAGGTATTCTATATTCCCGCTATTTGGCCTTCTGAGCTAACAGTAAGTTTAGGACTATATATTATTCATGCCAGCTTAAAATCGTTGAGTGTTCGAAATTGTCTTAGCAAAAAAAGTCGACAGTAACAGCAAGCGAGATGTGTTTGCTTGGGCTACAGGCTATTTGCATTCACATTTACTTTGCAAATATGCACTTATGTCTTAATTTGCAGGATGTTCCCATGTTCTAGTTATCAAAAATAACAAAGAAACATAAGGTTTGTAAATTATGTGTCAGTGTCCCCTACCCCTTTGTTGTGTGTTAACTGAATATTTTACTCAAAGTTGTCTGTCCGCTCCCCATATGGTTAGGCGAGTGGATCCATGCCATAAGTGTCGACACACCTTTTTGTGTCCACAGTCTAACCAAAGCCCCCGCAAGATCCACTCAAGTGCTTTTATACATAATAACATGAGCTGTTTGGATGATATCCCTGTTAAGAGCATTATTAATATTGCATGCTGCAGATGATCCTTCGTGCCTTCGAACCATCTGTGTTGACATTTTTATCCTAGCACTTCCATTCAGAGAGCATTTAGAGCACCAGTGCTGAGTATTCCTCGAGCATCCAGGGATACATATGTTGGTCTAGATTCACCAGATTGCGTTGACGCTTTGTCACGCAAAGTAGAATGATTAATTTAGAAAAATCCCATCTGAGCGTTACAGACCCGTAAAAGTGAATCGATCAATTATACAGAGGGTACACCATGTGGCTTAAACAATAACTTATCTGTGTGAGTTAATAGTCTTTAAGTTAGCGTTCTGAATGCTATGCAATGTGAGATAACCGCTTTGAGTCCCACATCTATAATATAGCTTGCCAGTCAACTTTAGAGGCCTAAAGAACAGGAATATTAGTGGGTGAGGCAGGATGCAATTGACAAACCCCCAGAACTGTGCAGTGCTGCTGTCTGCAAATCTTTGCTTTTTTTAATTTTTTTTTAATTTTTGCCAGTGAAGATGTTCTTTCAGTTCAACGCTATACGCTCAGCCAAGGAGAAAATGCACACAAAAGAGGTTTGAGAGGAGCCCGGCACAAGGGGGAAGGTGAGGGGGTGGTTGGCTTACAGATCAATATTTCTCCAGAAAAATGCACCAGTAGCTTAAGCGAAAAAAGTAAAAGTTTCTCTATGGAGTGTCATGCCATGGTCTTTTATATCACAACTGAGAAACAAACAAATAGATTTTCAGACGAGAGTTGTCTTTGTCATCCTTTAAAAAAAATCACAATATAAAATTCTACTCGGTTGAACCCACAGATTTAACTTTTAAGAAGTGCAGTAATTCAATATGAGCAATGCAATTTTTGTCTCCACAATTAATAGAATGCAAATCAAAATGAAAAAGTCTTACTAGCAAAAAACTGCAAGCTGTATCAGGCTATATGTTCTTTTATTTTGCATTACAAATACATAGTCTTACATTCAATATTTATTAAGATATTGTGCATTTTTTGCATTGGAAACTCAGCATTGCAGGTCCTATTTCTATACGGCAAAAGCACCACCATTGTTGCATAATGGCCACCCTATTTCACCAAGTCATTTGCTCTTAGAAGCCAAAAATGTTCTCTCCTCCTGATTGGCTTCTTCTTGGGCAACCCACAAAACATGCTACAAAGTGTCTCTTTCTACAGACACAGACACTTTACCCTGTTGTATCACATTGTGCCATAACAAACATTACACTCTGCTCAAGAGTAAATAAAGTGGGAACCATTTTTTATTTTTTTTGCCGACACTTTCTGGCATCTATGCAACTATTCCCTTACACTATTTGCATGAACATAAATTAAGCAAAAATGTGTATGCCGGTGTATGCACAACTGATGCCCAGGCTTATACATTTTGATTTGACTATATGAGTCATTATGTCATTTATGTATTCCAAAAAGTGTTTTTCAGTGCAGCTTGAGGGAGGGGGATTAGCAACTCAAGTGTAGCTTTGCTGTCACATGCAGAGCTGTTTTGGGAATTGCCCTTAGCAAGCAGTGATGTGCACCCATGCATATGCAATGAAGTGCAGAGGACCGCAGACTCACCCATACACCTTTATTGCTCACCCACCATTGCCATGGCCGAGGGCATGGCAGCAGCAGCTGTTGCACTGAACCCCGGCTTTGTGAATGGTATAACAAGACAAACAATAAAATGTGGCAGCAGTTCAGAAAAAAATATTAAATAATTTAGTGTCAGTGTTTGTTTAATTTGCCTATTTCAAAAACATGAACAATAGTGCTTCCATCAGTGCCAAGATGTGTCAGCTTTATAGCTAGCCTTGCCCTATATTGCATCTGACTGTCAATGCCATTGAGGTGTCAATGGCATTGAACAATGCCTCATGTAGAGTGTGCAGTGGTAAAAAGGGCTGCAAATGCCAAGGCACTACTACAGTTGTCCAACTGGAGTTTATATTTCCGTGCGTTCTAATTACCTTTCATAACTATGCACTATACTTAGTTGGCTTGTGTGAAGAAATCAATCATGAAATACATACTAGATTAGACTTTTTAATCTCGCGATTAGACAGCTGAAGAAATGTGACATCCAAACCAATTCTTCTGACAAAAAACAACAGGATTTTTAACATGCTATGTCACATCAAATTTGCTCCAGAGCCACATAATATAAACTAAAATCAAGACAACCGCATGAAATGTGAACAACTTCTTTATTTAAAGTGTGAAAAAAAATACATACAAACAGTTTACCCTGAATCATTTGTCAGATTACCATATTTCTGAAGAAATCCTTCTCAAGTGCAGGTAATACATAAATAAATACATTTCCTGAGTTTTCCCTCCCAAGTCCATGGTGCTTTTGGTACATCAACAGAATGTGAAACATTGAACTGGTGGGAAAATGACTCTTCTCATGTAGCATTGGCAGGTTGAACAGTGATCAGTTACAGTATTCAGTCTCAAAAAGGCTTTGATAAATCATGTTTCTCCATTATTTCATCTTTATTGCTTGTTGTATTCATATCGAACTTCCAGTTAGCATTAGTATGGAGTTTCGTCCAGATCAGAAGACACTCTGATATCTACAGCAGTTTGAAACTGCGCTCATTTATTTAACATAGTTTGTGTTTGAAGGTTACCTAGAATCAAAAACTAAAAAAATATTTTAATGAATGTTATTAATTATGATCTTGCATCTTAATGTTATTATTGTTATGTTTGCTGATGATAACACCTAACATGTTATCACCAAATCAGTGTATATTAGAGGTGACACCGAGGTGTATTGATGCTATAAAGACGAGTTTAATAGCAGCGACGCATGCAGTTTCTGACATAAAACATACATGTGATTTTATTGTGCAATTCTTGTATATGTACAGTACACGGGAGAGTTTATTGTGGAGCAAGTGGTTTGTCAGGTCACCCTTAACAGTGACTTTTAGTGGAGAGTTCTTCGGATTGGCCTTGATTTTGTGACTGTTTGTCAGACACTGGACTTGACTCTCGGCTCTCTGATTGAGAGTTTGAACCATGAGGCGATGTGGTTGGCAGCAGGTTTTGGCTCGAGGTGACGGAGGTGGGGATCTGATAAGGACTGAATCGCAGCCAAGGCTGAGGGTTGCGGAAACAGTGGTTTCTGGCCAGTGTCGAGGTCGCAGAACAGGTGGGGAGAGCTGGACCAATGGTAGCTGGAGCTGCCATGTAGTGGTATGGATAGGACAACAGCCCTCCCAAGGGTGACAGTGAGATTCCCTGTGTGAAAAAGTAAAAGTGTTAATAGTAGTAAATAGCAATTATGCTTTTCTCTATACAATGACATTAACATGCTAACTGCAATATTTTTTAAGTTAAACATGACATTCTGAGGTTTTTCAGTTGAAAAACAAGATTAAGCATATTTGAGAGGTAGTGAGCAAAGTTGAAGGTTGGCACTTTTGACCCCCTTTGCATGCAGGAACATCTTTTTATACTCGGCAGGCAGATCAGACCTGCAAAAATGACAGTTTATCATTGGTTCAAAGAAAATCAGTAAAGGCATGGTGAAAGAATGTGTTAGGAGCATGAAACTTAATCGGAAGATGTAGGCTATTTGTTCTGGGCCAAACCCGACAGGAAGTCCGCTATTTTGTATTTAGTTCACAAAATCGCCAATTTCAGATGTTTCATAAGGCTCCTAGAGATTTCACGCTAGCTACGTCAAACCACTTCTAAAAATAGTTGTTAAAAAGTTGTTATAACTCCACTATACTCTGGAATGCTGCAGAGTATAGTGTAGTATCTGCTCAAAATTGTATATCATTGGTTACACTCAAGGCTTGCGAAAAGTCATACACTAATATTGAGCAATAGGGAGAGCGTCGCCTGCTGGGTAATGGTAATATTGCATGTTAGTAAATTACCCACAACTCCTACAGACTCGATCAGATCAAACTCAAAGGTGCACAGGGAGTTGTAAAGACAGCCACGATAATAACATGGGAAGCAAGTTCGATTGGCTCAAATGCCTTCACCGGGCTTGGTGTTATTCGCCACGAAACATGAAGTCGCTGTAGCGTCACTCTGCATAGTCTGATCTTCTCACAACTTCACCTGCATGATACGAGCCCCGGCCCCAAGGACAGCCACGCATCCATATTAAGCATAGTCATAGCGCCGCCTGTCGGTGACGTACATACAACGCTGCGCTCTCCGAAGAGGATACTGTGGAGCGTGCTCTCTCGCTGCTTCCCGCGGTCGTTTCGAAGGACCGAGGCCGGTCGGGGCGGTGCGAGGGCTGGGTCATCGCTCCTCACAGCTTTAATTTGTTATTATAAATAAATTGTTACATTTTTTCAAATGCATTAAAAAACTAAACAACAACAGTGTAATATTGGCTAAATATCAGAGGTGGGTCGTAACGCGCTACATTTACTCCGTTACAAATACTTGAGTAACTTTTTGAATAAATTGTCATTTTAGGAGTAGTTTTATTGCAATATACTTTTACTTTTACTTGAGTAAATATTTGAAGAAAGAACGGTACTTTTACGCCGTTCCATTTGGCTACGTGACGGTCGTTACCTTATTTTTTTATATATTTTATTTATTACATGCAAGAGCTATTTCTCTCATGATTTCTCATGACGTCTTCAGCCAACATCTCTATCACGTGACTATTTCAACCAATAAAAACCACATTACAAAAGCTTGCCAATCAAATGCAGCCACTTTAGTCACATGACAAGTGTTGTCATGTTGTCATAGGGCTCAACAATGTCCGCGGACTTTTTTAAAGGCTGTGGTTCCGCACCGATGTTGTGTCCGTGGCCGTGTCATGTAGGTTAAACGCATATTTTACCGACTATCTGGGTGAGTCGTAGCCTGGCTCCGCCCGCCCGCCTACTTCCGGCCAAATTTTATTTTCCCTTCAGTAGTCAGTCTGGGTGTACAGCCCATTTCCCAGTTTTGCCGGAGATTCGACAGCCGGTCCAATCAGCGAACAGAGGGAGTGGCTGAGAACGATGACGTCGAAGTCGCGCTCCAGTTTCAGTTGCCAGAAGCCGGCTCATGACACACGTGACGACCAAACGTTATGCGATTGGTTGGCTAATCCAGAGTGGCACTGGGCAGATCCAATAGTTTTAAACTTTAACAGACACCCGCCTCCATGAGTGAACGTTTGCCAATTACAGCACTGCCAGACCTTCTGTACAAATGAAATGAAGTACGATGGTCTGGTAGCACCAGGCTAGATGAGTCGAGAAAATGGAAGAAACCACTGATTCCGAGGAGCAGTAACCACACCTCTGGCCTCACATACAGACTCACAAGCTCTCAATTACACTTAAACTCACAAAACAACAATCACACACTCACAATCACAGTGACACAGACTCCCACACACTCGCAATTACAGAGAAACTGTTCTTCTTTGACACATGTCCTGTTCTCCCTGTAGCCTACTCACTTCGCATGCCCCAATCTGGCTGTGTGAGAGTCTGAGAGTGGTCTCTTTGTTCAGCCACTCTGTAGTTTCATACGTTAAGTGAGTGTGCCAGCAGGTTTTGATGTGTAACAAAGTTTAATTTTGCTTGTTTTATATTTTTGGGGCTAAACACAACCTAGATAATTTTCTCAGGGCCAGTGACATATTGTAGGAATTTGTTTTAAAATGTGTATGTGCAAAACAATTGCAACAATGTTATAAGTGTATTGGTTTTAATAATTTTGGACAAGCCTAATTTATTATCATTTTATTTGAAGGGTGACGTATTTAATTTGGCAGATAATTTATTTATTATTGTTTGAGTTCAAGGGTTATTCATTTGATTTTTAAATACCTTATTTATTGTTTTATTCAAAATTATGTTATTTAACATATCTTTATTTGAACATTGCTGTTTTATATTATGTTCGTGTCTATTCTGTACCTTTTGTGTTGCTCTGTATATTTCAAAAATAAATCCGGAGTAATTCAGGAGGCCTACTTGTACTCTTGAGTACTTGAGTAGTCTTTTCACTGCATATTTGTTTACTCTTACTCGAGTAATAATTTGTATGAGTACTTTTACTTCTACTTGAGTAATTATAATCTTAAAGTAACTTACTTTTACTTGAGTAAATTTTTTGGCTACTCTGCCCACCTCTGCTAAATATTGACATCGACATCGGCCATTGAAAAACCCATATTGGTCAATCATTAATCCTCTGATTACCATATGTTCACTGTAGGTGTATCCAAGTAAATGTTATATTTGATAAAATATTAAAGGTCAGCTATTTTTGAGTATGCTTGCATGATCTGCTACTATACTGTGTGTGTGCTGAAAATAAATCCAGTGTTAAAACGAGCATGTTGCAATAGGACCCCCTTTGTTAACATGCTATTTGTTTACATACCAGTTTACAGAGTATGGGCTGATTTAATAGGGTGCTGGGGCTGAAGCTTACCTGAGATGCCAGCATTTGCTGCGACAGGTGAAACATGAAGGGAGATGGAGAGGTGAGACTTTGAGAAGAAAGGCCTCCATTGTCTAGGCTACTTACTCCAGGCAGAGATGACAACAGATGTCCCATACCCGTGGTGGAAAAGTCCTCTGGCTTTACTGACAAATGTCCAGGATGGAACAACAATGGTGCCCCGAGTTTAAAAAAACGTTGGCTGTGTGCATTTGAGAACTCCAAAGTCTGAAGGTGTGCATTGCTGAGGGATGGAGGGCTCTGCGTTTTCAACATCACAGGCAGAACCCCATCTCGGATTTCACCCATGTGCTTTTTTGAAGAATCGGTCTCCATAGAGTACACATCATCCGATGTAACTAAAATAGTTCTTTCTTTAGTTGTGTCCTGATGGTCATCACTCTTACTAGAGGCAGTAGACACGTGCTCGGTCCGGGAACAGCTGGCTGCTGCGATGTCCTCATCATCTGAATCACTTCTAATATTCTTGTCATCTGTGGAGAAAAGAAAAATATATTAATATACAGTGAATTTGTAATTAAAGTAACAAGGGCATATGTCTGCCTTGTTAGTGCTGTATAAGATAGAGGTTATAGACTATTTGGATAGAGAGAGCTGACCTAGTGCAAACATCCTGAGGCATGAACGAGACGTCTGACTAACAGCAAGGCGCCAGAAACCAACAGTGGATTCATTTAAGCAAACTATTTCTGTCACGGCTGTTTGAGTCACACAATAAATTGAGGTCGAGATCTTGCATCTGAAAAAAACTTCCCTCTGTGTTTGTGTGTTGCCGTTGTCCCCTGTGCTTGGGCCGTTAAGGTGTTTATTATGTAACCACATTGTCCCTGTCTGGTTAGATTAGGGAGAATAGGAAGACTCAAGGACACCTCACCCAATCCCACACTCTCAAAACATATTCTGTATTTTCAGCGTCTCATTAGTGAAAGTGTATTATTGACCTTGAGAACATGGCCAACAAACAACTTTGCTCAAGGTCCACTAACTAGCTGAGAAGTCCAGGGGCATGCAGTTGAAAGCTAGTATCTAGTGTAGATGCTAAAGAAAATGTTTATATCTTTCCATGTTTAATGCATATAGGCCTAATGACAATATATTTGAAACACCAATCTCATGTGCTCAGAATACAAGAACCAACTGGCATGAGTTAACATGGCAGAGAGGCCTTTCTCACAGAAGACATCTTTAACATGCCACACCAAAAGCAGGTGTAAATTACTGAAGGTAAATATTGGCTGTATTGCATTTAGCTGCAGGGTCTTGGGGTTGTAAATGCTGTGGGTGGATGGATGGATGGATGGATGGATGGATGGATAAGATACTGATTGAAAACTCTGAATTCAGCAATTATGGTTAGTATTGAAGAACATAGGAACACTGCCATGAAGGCTGTTGATTGACACAACAGATCATGACTATGTTAACCCACCTGGACAGGCTGGTGAGGTCATCAGAGGGCTGCTGATTGTCTCTCGAGGGGAATAAAACAGATCACTGGTACTGGGTCGCTCACAAGAGTCATCAGAATCGGCACAGTCCAGGTCGGCTTTGCTTTGGTCCACATGCAGGGAAGAAATGGTCAGCTGCTTAACCCTGCAGATCACACATTGAGATTAGGTCTACATGCACACCCATATCATATGGGGGTATGTCCTATTAAGAGTTCTGAGAGCAAATCAAATACCTCTTTTCTCGTTTCCCATTTCCGGCATCTCTGAATCCTTTGGCGAAGGGATTGTTGTCGATTTTCAGCTGTGTTATCTCATTGATAAAAGAGAAAAAGGAAGTTAATTGTGCAATCGTGACAGTGCAAGTATCACAAAGATCTACTGGTATTTTTAGGCCATTATAGCCTTGAAGTGTTGCTCTCAGTTACCGAAACCATAACAACAGGTGCCCAACTCTTATTGATCTCTAACTTTTCATACAAAGAGGCAAAAATACACGTCACTGCATGCAACATTGTTGCCTGCCGCCTAAGGGCACACCACTAAATAATGTGGGTTTGGGTCGTTGGGTTACCTTTTCATTCTGATAGGCAGTGACAGCGATGAACTCCGTCTCCGGGAAAACGTATGTCCGGAAGGTGCTGTATGGCAGCTTCATGATGTCATTGGCTCTCACAATATGAAACCTGGGTTGGTATTTATGCATTGAATTCAAAATTGTCTGGAAAAGAATAAGACGAAAGTTGACAATGAGTGCTTTTGGCTTGACTAGAATGACACAGAAGTAACATACAGTGTGTACAAAGAATTCAGATCCCACCATCCCGAAATACCACACTTTTAAAATACCAAAGTACTAGTAAAAGTCCTGTATTGAAAATGTTTTCGTGTTTTAGTAAAAGTACTAAGTATAATCAGAAAAATGTACTTGTATTGAAAGTAAATGTACTTCGAGCAGAACATGTGTCCATTGTATGTTATATCATTATTACTCATTAATGTTAAAGAAGAATATGAAAAAGAAAACTGAAAGTAATGATTATTTTCTTTATTCATTAAAATAACTGCAGCAAATCCTCACATTTGAAAAGTGTGAACTGAAATCTTGCACATTTGTCAAAACACAGTAGTCAATAGACAATTCATTTTATCTCAAATGATCAATCAATTGTCTACTTTTGGGAAGTTTAATGATAATCAACCTTCATTTTGTTTATCTCTTCATATACTGTATTTTGTGTGAAAAATGTCTAAAGTAACTACAAACTAAATTGTAGTGTAGTACAATTTAAATTGCCCTCTGTAGTGAAGTCAAGGTATAAAGTAACATGAGAAGATAATAATAACATAAAGTAAAGCAGAAGTAGACTACCTCAAATAGGTTACTTCAGTACATGCTACTTGAGTAAATGTAGTTAGTTTCCACCACTGCATAGGCCTACAGTCAAATATCCATCATATCCACTGCAGCCAATTTAGAAAAAGGCTAACCAAAACAAGTCCTATGCACAGAAACAAATGTAATTTAAATCAAACGTACAAATCCGTGCTTATCCGACATGTTGTTGGTGAGTTTGAGTTTATGGAAAGCGACGGGCTTGCTCATCCACTGCTCTCCTTTGGACGGGCTGTCCGGGTGGATGTACATGCGCTTTGGCATCTCCGGGTCCGCTTTCCCAGCCGCCATCCAGCGGGTGTTGTGAAACTTGTAGCGGCACTCGTCCACAACGACTATGTCCATCAGTAGGATGTACTTTGCGTTTACATCCAGCCCGTCTATTCGCACCTTGAATGGCGGAAACATCCTCCTGCGTGGGACAGATCATTTACGCACATGGCTTTTTAATGCATGTTTTAGCAAGTGAGGAACTTTGATTTTGCCTTTCGATATTAAGGCTGAGATTGGGGCATTTAGAAGTATAAGGATTAGAGTAAGAGGGTTGTGCGTGACAACTTGACATGTTTCATTATGGGGACAAGTTTTTTTTTGTTTTTCTTATTTTTTTTCTTCAAGAAAGCTCGAACTCCCATCACATAATAAATAAGGTAATATCATATTGGACCTATGATCCCACATTGGCATTAGCATTTTCACGTATATTAAAAATAAACAAACATGCTCGGTTTACGCACCTTCCGGATTTTGTAATAACCATCTCGGTTCCCTTGTTGTGAAATTCATTCCACAACTTCTGTGAGTCCAGTGTGACTTTCGGGTCATCATGATCCTGCCCTTCCCGTGGCTGCGGGCTCTTGAAGGCGGACCATGGGTCAACTGGCTGACGCTGGCGTCCCAGAGCTGCGTGCAGCCCTTCATCACAGACGGTGCGCTCCGGCAAAGTCAGCGCAGGGAATAGTGAATTCTGCGCGGCAGTAAAGAGCGCTGGCAAGGGCAAGGCACTTGGTCGCTGAACTTGGTAAGGATGGAAAGCCATGGCAGCCGCTGTGTCAACTGGATCTCTCATCAGGACGTCCGATACGACAGGTCAATGATGTGAGGTCTCAGCCCGAATGCTGCTACAGGCGTCTCCATAAAGCCTAAATTGCAGCAAACTGTTTAAGAGGGTGTGAGTTTTCTAGCATTGTAATATAGATCAAAAAAGGGAATTTCAAATATCCAAAAGTCTCCAGATAGTGCCGGTAAAATGCAAGGATGCACCCCCCTAATGTATCCGTTTGTAGATCCACTTAGAACGAGGAGAAGAGAACAGCGCGCGTTGGGATCGTGCGCAATGCTGGTTGAAAGAAGCTGCGGTGTCTTGTGAGGACAGAAGGGCAGAGAGATGGAATTTACAGTCACACGTCTCTCCTCCCTGGCACATGGTAGGCTTCACTAATGAGTCACATTTCTTGTGCTTCACTGTCCGTACTAATTGCGGAGTGCTGAGCGGGGTGTCAATGCTTTTATGGTTATTGGTTAGGCACGCTGGAATAACACACTTACATCATAATTTAATAAACTAAATAAATAAATAAATACAATTAAAGCAATGCTGTTTTTATTCATAATGTGATTGATGATAGCTAAAATAAAAAAAATAGAATCATATGTATTTAATAAGCTAATCGTCACCCTGATTATGTATTCTTGAGACTCAGGCCAGATGTTCTACTGTATAATACAACATCATGATAATATTTTGATGTTGTCATTATTTTTTCCTGTTTTGACATATATCCCTGTGTCAACTTCAGTTTAACATTTACATATAGTTAGATTGATGGTAACTTAATCCACATGTGAACTTTATAGTTTAATTGTTTTCCTCGTTATGAACACACAGACATAGAGTCATTGAACAATATCTTCTGTACATCTCCCCAGTCTGCAATATCAAACACGCCAGGGGGTCAAGTGATATCATAAAACATCAGCAAAGAGAGCAAAGTAGCACAATTCAAGTAAATATCTTGTAAAGTTGACAAAGGTTATACGTTTTCACAGCCTTTTTGTCAGGCATTCAGACAAAGAAAAAAAATATATTGTTTGGTATAGGCAGCCAGCTCCAAAAAGCATGGCTTTTTCTTTGAGAAGTTCGATTTAGGGATACAACATTTTGTCAAAATAATCATTGTGAACACAGATGTCTATTCTTTTCAATGAATTAAAACGGTACATTTTTCCAAAGTAGTGTAACTTCAGGGTAAATCAGCTTGTGACAATCTGCTCCACAGTTTTGGTGCAGCCAGTGTGGGAAAGACAGAAATAAATGCACCAAGGCTTCGTTTAATTCTCTACAAAAAGTACAAATGACATCAGTGTTTTTTTTTAAGTCTCTGCAGGTTTTGGTTGGTTGGATAAAACCTGTCAAGAATTTTGACTTTGACTTTGTGACTTTGTTGACTGATTGCTCTATTCTTAGCCTACTCTTAGTTTGGCACAACAAACTTTTCCCAACAGTTGTTCCAGTTACATGCTATAGTACATGGTAATTGCCACTCCATGTAATACCTTTTAACAATTGTAATAATGGCCAATGGTACAGCATGGAAGAAGAGAAGTCCTGAGGTGTGACAGGGATATGATAATGATGGATAAACTCAGTGTGATTATAAAGTTGACCATTCTTGAATAGCTGACTTGGAGACAAGATATTATAGTTGAATATTATAGTGTAATATCATCAAAATGACTCACATCTCTGGAACTATCTCCGAAAGAAACTCAAGACAGAGGTAAACCATATAGCCCAGCAGTTCTAACCATAACCATGTTAGCATTGTTAAGAGGATGTTGGCATGCTGACTTTACCATTTTGCTCAAATCTAATGCCAGAATTTGGGACATTAGTATCACCCCCATATGTTTTATTAGCACATCTGATCCACTCTTCATGTAAAAAAGTGAGGACAACTGAGTAAGCGGACAGTTAGTAAAACAATCTAAAATGTACAGTGAAATCAATGAAAATATTGATTTCAGGATGCTGTTTCTGTCTGCAGCAAATCCTCCAGTGTAGCAGTCATACTGCTGGGAATAGTGTAGGCCAGCGAGGCTCGTCTTGTAAGCCGTCCATTTCATGTATTGCTCCTCTGCTTTGACGATGCGCTTCTCAAGCTTCCTCTGTCTGAAGTCCTGGTACTTTTCAATCCAAAATCCAACTGTCAGTCTACTCTGTAGCCACTGCTTGGTGGCATTGCATTTGGGCGTTCCAGCTTTTTCTAAGGACAAATGTGGATAAAAGTTCTATAAGTACAAATGTGTATACAATATATATCACACACAATGACTGTAACAAAGAAAGGTTCATGTGGTACCCGAAATCGAAATTTTCTCAAGTGAGATTTATATTAACTTAATAAAAAAATTAGAATGATAAAATAACATTTATAATAAAAATATGTATATGCAGGCCTACTGTATATTCTGGACAATTTACTTACGTGCAATATTGAACACTTGAGTCTTAAAGGCGCATTGAACAGCTTCAGGGGAGGGAGATTTGTTTACATTTGCAGAGCCTGCAGGTTCCAAAAACATATTTTCTTTACCTGTAATTCATAGTATAAAATTATTTTATAATCATAAATCAAAACAAAAATATTTGGGGCGCACTTGGAACCAACCGTTGGACTAGAATACGCTTTGCAAAAAAAACTGTGGGCCCTACTGCTGTAAACAACACCAGAGAAACAGTCACTTTTAAAGTAGCTTTCTAACTTCGAACAGTGTTCGAGGGATCCGATTTCACTGTGGTTAAAGTTTGCTAATTCATTTATAAAAATGCAACTTGTTCACTGTAAAATGGTCACACAACCAAAGTTACACAGTGCACCTTTAAATAAGTATGGCTAAAGAACTTTAATACGAACCTTCAGACTTGGGCCATGGCTTTGCAGCAAAGAGGAGATAGGTGGCACTGGTTGGGCGGTACATCTCTTCAATAGGCTCACTGTCATATTCAGAGGTTGGGGGCTTGGTGCTGCTGGCTTCATCTCTCTCCTTTAGCAGATGGCAAAACCTCTGCGGCTTGACCACCTCCACCTCCTCCAATATCACCTCTTCCAAACCAACCCTCTCTTGCTTCAGTTGGTCTTCTTCCCTTTTCTCCAGGGCCTTTAATTCCTTTGCCCTCCTCTCCTCCTCCTCTGTCTGTCTGGCCTCCTGCCTCCTCCTCTCCTGCACATCTCTCTCTCTCTCTCAGTCTCCTCACACTTCTTTCTATCACTCTCTCTCTCGCCTCTCTCTGCCTATTGCTCTTAGCAATGCTCTCCCAAGCATCGCTTTCTATGCGCTGTATCTCCATTGCTTCAAGATCTCCATACATTTTCCTCCTGACCTCTGTCTTTCTCTCCTCTGGGGTCAGTTTGCTCAGGTCTTTCACAAGCCCCATTTCAGCAAGGAGGGATAAATGTTGTTCATCTTTGGTCTGTGTACTAGTGTAATCGGTTGGTCTGTTGAATGCTCTGTCTGTATGATAGTGTACTGGGTTGGTCTGTTGAGATGTCTTCTCTTCAGTAGGTTTGTGGTGAATGAGGCCACAGTATGTGTTCTCTTTTACTTGTCAAGTGATGGAACTCTTGATATGACATCACAATGGACACTGAGAATTCTAAATGCACTGAGCATTAAATGCACAATGTTCCAAAGGAGTCCATATTTAAATAATAATAACAATAATAATGTTCATTTTCGCAAGGTGCAGTGTGTAATATGACATCATCAAGTACGTTCTACAAAGTTCTAGAATGCAACACTCCCTGGGTAACCCCAACCCTTTGGAATAATAACAGAAGCTACAGTAGCCTTCAAGGACAAGAACAATTCTAAATTTTAAACAATGCACCTGATGACATTCCAACTATGACACTTTCAAGATGGCGGCACTAGGCCTTGGTCCAAAATATGCAGAAATATGGACATATATGAGACCCTTTCTAAGGGAAAAAAAATAAAACATTTTTTTGTCAGCTATTATGCACTAAATTAAATGTACTTATGGATATTATAATGACTTTCTACAAAATCTGCTACGAAATAAAACCCAAAATTCTACACACTGCAGGTTTAAGGTACTCAAATACACTTTACAAAAAAACTATAAGCAAATTAAAAACAGGTTTAGCAATAAACTCAACAAACCAAAGTAAAGACAAGCACATTAAAAAAGACCCCAAATGAGAAGAAAAAAAATATATATCTGACTCAATTTGCTTTTATATCCATCTTTTGAAAACTCCCCAAGGTTTTTCATGAAGTGTGTTTGTGGGGAGGGGGGGTTGCTTGTTCTGTTAATTAAGGCGGACATAGTTGGCGCCAGGTTGCTGGCGTCCCACAAAGAGCCGAGAGCTCTCTCCTGTCACTTCACATTTAGGCAACTTTCCAAATCCTCTAGTTGCCTGTTCCACTTTTCTAGTTCAGCCTACAGCCTATTCACTTCTTTGGCTTTTCTGAACCGGAATAAAAACTTGAGTTACTATAAGAATGAACATGGCTCAAATCCAAGGATCTAGTTTTGAGATAACACTTTGGCTCCCAAGTGTTTTACAGGACATGAACAAGAGTTCTATCGTCTTTCTTATTTCCTGAAGTATTTCTTTTTAACACTGCGCTCAGCTGGCCATTGAATATAATGTTATTGTTTGAACACACTTATTCTAAACTGATTAAGTCAGGTGTTTCATTCAAACAGTTTTTTTCCTGTTCAACTAAGTTTGACCACTAATGTGACCAGTAATGTGGTTTCAGTAAGCCTCTCCCATTCCGGCAGTCTCTCAGACCTACATCAATTTAAATCGTCTTTCAATACAATAATATTGTAATGCTTCTATTTGGCATGAACAACTTCTAAGGACCTGCAGCAAGCAATCCTTGCAACAACTGAACATTGGCATATATGATTGCAAGGTGAAGTGGGGTGATGCTTGAACATTACAAGGCAGAAGTATGAGGCTTTGGATAAGAAGTGCTCTCACAGGTTTCCACACATTGATGAATAGCTTCCAAGATAGTGAAGGGTAATAACTTGTATTCAAAGCCATACAATATAGAAGGATGATAGGGAGTAGATAAAGGGGTGGAAAGACATCATTCTTCATTCTTTTTCTTTGTCAATATTGACATGTGATATAGCCTATCTTAACATAGACATTGGCGGCACTTTGCAGGACTTTTTGGGGGGAAGGAGCGGTTGGGTCTGCTCTTCCTCACCCAGCAGCTAATACTGTGAAGGATGGTCATGTCACCATTCTTCACTGATGCCGCTCCAGCCAACAGCTTAAGAGAAGTGCCAGAACAAGAAGGAGGCAATCCTCCTGACCGAGATATTTCTGAGTGATGGTGCATGATTTCCATCTCCCTGGGTCACAGGCCACACCTGGGACATATTCAGGAGAACATTGTGGTTCCTGGTATGAGCCATCCAGAGGGCAAGCCGCTAACATGCATCATCATATCAGAATGTTGGAGATTTACTCTTAAATGATAAACGGGAGGAGGGGGTTAGGAAGATCTAAGGCTTAGCAGAGAGGTTTAAGGGCTGTCCACCTGTTGTAAGGACTCCGTCGGTGTCCTGTTTTAATCACAACATCATCATATTGGTAACAGGCACAACACGTGCATCTGTTTAAATGCTGACTGTAAGATCTTGATGCGGGTAATAGTCTAGCTCCAAGAGCAAGCTGTTGCGTTATCACAAACATGCTTACTTATGTATTCAATTATGAGGATCTCTCCTGCAATGCAAAGGAAAAAAATATTCAGACCGTCTTCCTCCTTCCATTTGTCATACCACACAATACATGACTCAAATGCAATTTATAACATTATATGCAGGCCAAGTGAGTTGGTGACTGTTATGGTTTTTAAACTACTACCGACAGCAAATTCAGTTTTCTACATGGACTTCCAACACATGGGTTTAACAGCATCTAGCCTGAAGCCACGCAATGTAAACATCCGTACTTCACAATCAGTTCATGATTTTGCTAGAAGTTTTATTTGCAGCATCAGACAAACCATTATTTTATGATAGAATGAAAAGGGAGACAGATGGATGGCTTTTACAGCAGAATGCCATTTTCTCTGTGTGAATGGCTTGTGTGTATACTGACCTCTGCAAGAGAGACGTGTTGTCTACGAGATAAACCTAATGTAGTAATATATTTTGGGTTGCACTAAATGGATGTGTTTGAGTCCAGACTGTGAGCGTCTTTGATTCCAACCTAATTGAATGAGAGAGCCATAGACACAAACAATTATTAAGAGACGGTCAAGTCATTGTTCTTGCAGCAGGGACCATAAATATATAGCCCCAAATTGAATCAGTGCTGTGTAGACACACTGTAAGAGGCGCCAGTCAATTCTAACCAACTTAAAGCATCGTGAACCTCCACTGCAAAGTGACAACAGTTGCAAAAATGCCATAGCCTTTTTTTAAAAAAGCATCTTTTGTTCATTTAATGGAATTAAGAAATATATTTGCTTCCTCAACACTCGACTAATTGGCATAGCAGACAGACTCCTTCTTTTGGAAATAAGCCTAATGGGTAATAGAATTGGCTTCTTGTTGAGGTACTGAAGCACAACTCTGACTTTGTCTGTTTGGATCTCTTTAAATTACAGGCAGACGGGTTTTTCTAATAATTCTTTTAGCAGGCTTTCCGAGGGACTGATAGTCTAACCCAAAGTGCAAATTATACAATGACTATCAGGGGTTCAACTTTTTATCCTAGGGCTTAAATGGAACCCAGTACAGTAACAGGACATGCATGTGTTTCAGTGAACTGAAGTCTTACAATTTCCATAGTATCTTGGTGCTCAACGTAATCCTACTAACTTACAATAACTTAAAGCATCCCCATACTGAATCCTTATAAATGTTCTGATTCTCCTGACTTGTTGTTTTATTTATTATTATTCTTCCGGACAATTACACAAAATACACAATTTTCTCTTTGCCATATTTATACATATTACTTTGTGTGATCGTCCGAAGGGTGGCACTTAAGGAGGATCCAAGCCCTTCTTATGCGGGGTCAGATCCCTCCAATTCCCCCTCCCATAATTCAAACCCTGTCAGCAACTGATGACGTGTGTGGCAATACACTTTGAAAGCTTCTAGCATTAATGGTTTTTTAATATATTTTTAATAATTGTTTTTATTTACCTTTTATTTATCCTTGAGAGATCATTGAGGGGTGACCCTCATTTACAATGCATCAAATGCACAACAGCTTGATAAAGATAGCTGTCATAAGCATATCCTGTGATGAACCTCAAAGCAGAGTGAAAAACAGAGTCCAGGAGTTTAAGACATGAATGTGATGCATGCCAGTAAATATAAAGAAGCATTAAGCTAATTTTCTTACTGTTTTGTTAAATCAAATCCATCAACAATTGAATTTGATTTGCAAATGTAGTACATTTATGTAAATAAAGTTGTCTTGACATGAATCCTTTGTTAGGACCATAGACGTGATTTGCGTGCTTCTGTTCTATACCCTTATTATTAAAGCATTGATAAAGCAATTTAGGATACACAGTGGGACGAAAACATGTTAGTAATTTTGGCCGAGAATAAAACCTGTCATGTCTGATTGAGGTCATTATTTATAACAAAGTTTAAGAGCATTACCCTGTGGGATGCCACAGCTCTCTGGTTGCTTCTGTGCATTAGATTTCCTAATCAATTATTTACTCCATGTCTTTTTAAGCCTGCCACTTCTGGGCATTTCCTTGCATCCAAAAGTGTCAGCAATCCCATCAGAGAGACTGACGTTGAGCAGAAGGCTTTTGTAGTGCAGTCTTTTTAACTCATCTGGACCCTGCCTCTCATGCAAGTCCTTTTGGAGCATCGTCTTTCGGTTCTTTCGGAAGTCCTAGAAGAAGTATGAGGGCCTTAAGTGTCTACTGTGCATAACACCTTTGGACTTCAAAGTATTTCTTTATATACCAGAAGGGACTTTTCATAGCCAAAAAAGCCTGAGGGCATCTGACCGTGGTGGATGGGACTGGGGAGGACACGAGGGCTCCATGCTACTCAATATTACATGACAGTCAATGTAGCTGTCAATCTAGTTTTGTGACACTGCAGCTCTCTTTACAGAGAATAGCATTAGCTTTTATATCTTTTAGTATCTGATTTTGCTGTAATGACATTAATACATACACAATACACAACGGCTGTATTCTTTCAAACCTTTCTGGTCGCTGACCCGATTATTTGTCAACATACAACAAATAACATTGTAATTTGTTGTATGTTGACACAGCAACGTAGCCTATTGGCTGCTACTGCATAGATAAAGATGCTTCCAACCCTCAGTGAGACAAGTGATATGTTTGTGGTGAGTCTTAATTTCAAGTTGTTAAGTATTACATTTAAAGAACACAGCGTTATTCAATCAATCAATTCAATCAAACCTTGTAACAATACCGCCCCTCTTGTTGTTGTGCTTAACGTTAGCGCTAGTGCTAGCTGGGAGAGCGAAGACGTATGTAATGATGTCATGACATGGCAAACCCATTGAAAAAAAAACTGGTTCTGAAAAGGTTTGCAAGTTGAACCTACTTTGAACCTCCACTAGCACCGGCCTGGAACTACAACCTGGTTCACTTTGGTGGAAAGGGGGTATGAGTCATTGGTATAAGTTCACATCAGCAAGGACCTGAGACAGAGTATCCAAAATGGCTACATCACCGCCTGGTATGGCAGTTGCACCACTCTCAGCTGTAAGGCTTTACAGAGGCTAGTGAAAACTTAAGTTCTCAAGCTCATTCCCAATATCGCACTGGTAAACTATTTGTACTTATTATACTAACTTGCATCTACAGTTTATGACTTTGTCTGTTGCACTGTTTGGAGATAGTGTGGGGGAAAAGAATGTCATTGCCAATTGCTTTTGTCGAGCACCTAACAAATAAAGAACAATGAGCTTCAAACTCTGATTTATGCCTATTATCTCTGTAAATGGTCAAATCACGACAGGTACCTACACTCATACACCTAGGCGGTGAAGAAAAACACAAACACACACACACACACACTCACACACACAATCCATTGTTTTCCTTGTCATAGTAGCCATGGAGCATTGCATACAGTGTGCCAAGATCATGCTTGGAAGCCAGCTGCCAAGGACTGCAGTTTGCATTATGTCGCAGCCTGCCATCAACTGTTGGGCTACTCTTCAAAAGGCTACATATGCCATTGCCGATGTCAACAGTTTAATAGTCTTTACAGGTTAGCTGGAGTGGTTGGTGTAGTATGCGTGTTGTTTGGCTCTGCACACTGCATACTGTGGAGTATGTTAAAGTGTTAGCAGCAGACACACTGGCAGTAACAGAGGAGGTGTTGGACAGCTCTCATGCTTCACCTTAATCCAAACTGAAAAGAGAACCATTCTAGCAAATACAAATTCAGTGACTTGAGAGCTGCTGCCTCCATCGCCAACAGGGAATTAGGAATGAGATGAGTCAATTCCTACTTTTCGTATCTCCCCCGTGTGTTTTTGCATCTGTGAGCATCTTTGTGTTTGTGCACGTACCCAGATTTGGTAGAAGCACATGCAGTGATAAATAAGACTATAGAGGACAAACAGCAGCAGTATAGAAGATCACTGTGTCTTATTAATAGTTCATTACAAGGGTGTACTGAACAAGGGCTTTATAGAATTTAAATGTGCCTTTATAATTTCAGTTTTGCTCACATTATCAATCAAGGTTAGTTTTTTTTCATTAAGATGTGTGCATCTGAGACGTTGGCATATTTCTGCTATTTATTTCCACACAATATTTGGAATTCAATTCTTAAAACCATACCCTAAATCACTGCTAGTTTTTTTCATTCTTTTCTTTTCAATTGGAAAAAAAGACTGTGCACAGGATTAATAGGCTGCGGTAATTTGATATCTTCCAATAAGACAGTTATAACAGAGCCGTCTGATGTTTGTAAATGTCTGTCTGTCTGTGTGTATCGTTATTGAATAGCATCCCGCTGTCAGTTGCATTTAATTAAAGGTAAACACAATGAATAGCCTTGTGTGATGGCATGTAGGCCTGCTGAAGCTGCATTTCATTCATTGAAGCTGATGTAACAACATATCTGCCCTGCTGCCTACACTTGGCTAGCCTGGTGCAACCAGACCATCGTACTTCATTTCATTTGTACAGAAGGTCTGGCAGTGCTGTAATTGGCAAACGTTCACTCATGGAGGCGGGTGTCTGTTAAAGTTTAAAACTATTGGATCTGCCCAGTGCCACTCTGGATTAGCCAACCAATCGCATAACGTTTGGTCGTCACGTGTGTCATGAGCCGGCTTCTGGCAACTGAAACTGGAGCGCGACTTCGACGTCATCGTTCTCAGCCACTCGCTCTGTTCGCTGATTGGACCGGCTGTCGAATCTCCGGCAAAACTGGGAAATGGGCTGTACACCCAGACTGATTACTGAAGGGAAAATAAAATTTGGCTGGAAGTAGGCAGGTGGGCGGAGCCAGGCTAACACTTGGCTACGGGGACTTAACAAATTGAAGGATACACTTTTCATACCTAATAAAGTTTCTGTGAGTTCAACACATAATCACACATATGTATAGAACACTACATACTCCTTTTTTGACAACCTGCTCTAACCACATTGAACATTTATTTTTGATGCTGATTGAAACAAATCTACAGGTTAAAGTGATTAACTAAACATTTTTATTTGCTTTACTTTAAGAATATTAATGTTATTGCTGAAAGTTTTCTTTAAGTATTTATTTTGCTCATCCTGATGAACCCCCAGACTGCCAGATGTGGTTCTGAGATGTTTATCCTCTGATCATTTTCGAATAAAAATCTACAACTTGCTTTGCGCACCCTTGTTTGAATGCACATCCCATCTGTTTAAATGCCTCTCCTCCCACCTGTGCACCTTGCCCTTGCTCACTATACCTCACAGATGGGCAAGGCGGGTTTCAAGGACTCCACTTATGTAGCGCTTTTACCTGGTTTTTCACAGACCCAAAGCGCTTTAACTTCATTCAGACACGTTCATACTCCGATAGCAGCAGCTACCGCGCAGGGTGCAAGCTTACCATCTGGAGCAATTTAGGCTTCTTGCCCAGAGACACTAGGACATGATCGAACCACCAACCCAGCAACCCAGTGAACCGCCGTCCTAACCACTTCGCCACAGCCGCCCTTGTGATAAACTAGGACTGCTAACAAGTGATAAAAACACAAATTTGTTGATGTTCACTTAAGTCTGCACTTCCATCCTTGACACACACTTTCTATTAAAGAAACACGCTGATTGTTAAGACTAAGGTTTCCCACTTTATAATCATGCCAATTGGATTAATTAGTCTTTTCTCAACAACAGTGAGCTCTGTGTGAGCGCGAGGTGTCGGACAGGATAATTATTTTTACCTCATGTTTACGGTGACTATGGCGTTGTAATCCAGGCTTCAAAAGATTTTAATACAGTAAGAGCCTCATGAGGAGGACTTCAGTCAGAGGTCAGGCAAAATGTGCCCTTCTCCTAGCATAGAACGATTTACGTATGTAACTACGGTTCTATGAGTTCCGGATGACCGACAGAGGCGGTGCTTACAGCACTGAACTCTAGCGGTCAGTAGGAACGAAATAGAACATGATTACTTTTAATAAATTTTCCCCAAATTGTGCAAGCGTCTTTGTAAAAGCAAATTAAAAACGGATAGTCCGACTTTTACCTATCCTATCTTTCGTTAAATAAAAAAAAACATTCGATGGATAAAACCAATGATTCATAGTGGTTCTTGCCTCATTCACCAACAAACATGCTACATTTGAGTGACCAAACACCAGTAGATTACTAAAGCCATACTTTTACCAAGGCACATCAACCTGCCATGTGTGTGTGGAAGAAAAGGATAGGACAACTAGTTCTTCAGTCCTATTTAAAATCTTAAACCTCAACAATCCTCTAAATCTAGCTTCAAAATTACCTATAATCTTGGCTGACGTCCAACACTCTATTCAGACATGCAACATTTCAATTATTCTCAACAATTTTCCAAGACAGAGACAAAGATTATAATAGACTTTTTTTATTTATTTTTTAAACTTTTGACTTACCGCAGATGGAGAAATATAATGGAGACATTGCCAATGTTATTAACACCTGCGTGTCAGAAGTCAATATGTCCACTGCGAGAAAGTCCTAAATATCAACTTAATTTTAATCATTACTTACTAGAGGCATTACAAGTAAAAATGTTACAATTAATAATCGAAACTTCTTAAATTTTTTTTTACCATTTCACAATTGATGGTTTTTCATAAAACAAACTTAGTCCCCACACTAGTAATCAGCTAAGACACACCTAAACAACTAATCAGTTCTAGGAAGCTAATCAGTTTGTGTTAAGCCAAAGCCTCTAATGTGATAGGACCATATACTCTTGTTATGGTACTGTCCCACCTGAGCACACTGACACCTGGCACACAAATACATTTGATCGAATGATCGGCGGACAAACTTTCACCTGCCAAACAGTTTCTTATTCTTGGAAAGATCTCTATCTTTTGGGAATATCTGTATATTTTGTTTTGTGGGTGTCTCACTTGAGTGCAGCAAACATTTGGCTTTTTACATCCGCTGACCGTCAAGAATCAGTATTCCCAATTGTATATGCAGAGTTTTTTTTATTTATTTTTTATGTATTTCTATAGATATAATAGGTTGCCAATAACCGCTGATCATATTTCCCATCCCCCGGAAGGATTGCCACCTTGTTGTGGTCTGGGGGCTTGCATGCCTCAATGATCCCAAGAGCTATACCGAGGGGAGCGTAGGCTCCTATAGCGTCACCCAAGTCAGTCAGGTCGAGGGATAGAGGTCTGACAAACTGCAATCCAATGGTCCTTCAGGTAGAGTGGCTGGGCACAGGGCTAACAACCTAGTCCCGTAAAACAAATATTGTTACGGAAACGTCAAAAAAAACTAATCTTGATCTAATCACAATTCAGGAAAAAATCATCATAAGAAGTACACTTATAAATAACAGGTGTTAAAGGCTAAGACACAAACACAAGAAGCATATATATTTCATTACAACATAAAGCACTTTTTTAAAACAACATACAGTATATTGGACAAAGGGGGGACGTTAAATTCACTTTGTGGCACTTTATCAAATGATGTTCACTTTGTGCTGCGATGGGCAGAGAACAGTGACATTGAGCTGCGAGAATTTGTGTGGAATGTTCCAGTGAGTTTTTGCTTATGAGCAAGAGGGCGGATAAGTAAGTGGACTGAGATATAGGACGGGAGGAGATAAATAGATTGTGAAGGTGCCAATCGCTAAATGAGTGACGGAAATCAGATTAAAAAGTGGATATCATAGAAGTGCCCCATATACCAAGAGAATCCACATGATACATGGCCAACCACACAGGCCATCCAGTTTGGAGGCGTCAAAATGGAGCTAACCCCACTAAGGGAAGCCATTGTCTTGCAACAAGTGCCACTATTCAGGGACTATCATCGAGATCGGCTGAGCGGCGTATCTAAGAACATTCTGATTCATCAAGATGCCCCTAAACCACCCCAGTGCCAAAAAGCAGGACCAGAAAAAGGCAGATCATAATACATACAACACAAACATGCCGTATATGTCACATAAATAGAAACAATAATGAAAGCAGGGTTGTTAGTCTGGGAGAGACTGAGTCTAATCATGTTTTGAGGGTGAATTATAAAAACTAATATTTATTTACGTTGAAAACAGTTTTTGATCACGATCCTGCCCGCCTTCATTGAGTCAGAGAAAAGGAGGTCACGTCATCTCCCATCATCTGGAGAAGTCTTTTTATTTTCTCCTAGCACTTACTCTAGAGTCTCTCGAGAGTCGCAAAGGGTAAGCCATTAAAGGCCTGTTCAAACAGTACTGATACTGTCAGGAGGCTGGAGGAAAAAAAAAGGTTACACAGGCTCCACCAAAGGTTGTGACAGTTTCACACACACAAACACACACACACACACACACACACACACACACACACACACACACACACACACACACGCACACACACACACACACACACACACACACACACACACACACACACACACACACACACACACACACACACAGATATCTCACTGCTCCTCCTGTTTACAGCAAGAGATGAACGTCCCTCTAGTTAAGTAATAATCTAGATTTCATGAGGTGATCTTAAGGAAAAAATGTAAGCCTGGGTGCTACATATAGTAAATGTTGGTACTATAGGTTAGAGACATACGAAAGAGTAAGCGTAGCAGAACAAGGGTAAGGCATTTGGCACATGTATCATATGGAATCATCTGTTTCTGTCACCAAAAAATTGACATGTATGGTTTTGAGTGAAATGTCTAACTAACTGTATTTTTGCATAGGTTTTTTACATGTGTTTGTTTTTCGAGCATGTTAGAATACTGACATACGTAAGTGTTACGCTCACATCATTGCTGTGCCTCAATACAGCCTAACAGAGCCTCTGGAATGGCTACAGACCTAGGGTAGTTCAAGTCACAGGACGTACTTGGTTTGTCAAAGCCTTAGCAATTAAAAAAGGTCAAAATTGATTCTTAAAAAATATGCAGTCTCCCTGCCACGTGTTCTATCAGCCTTTCCAAATTGAGCCTCTTGCAGGGTCTTATTAGATCACTTTTCAGCTGGATTCTTTTTAAACAGCTAAGGAGACCTCTTGTGCATTGCAAAACATAGATTATGAAGTCACAGTTTGTAAAAAGAAATATGTATATATATATAAAATAATCTTTCTATAAACCTAGAGTAGTGCATGGGGTGGTTGACACTGTGACACTCCACTAGCTGATGTACAGTGACAGACTGTCTGCAGTAAGAGGGGGTTGTTGTTGAATGTTAGGCATGTCAGCAGATGCTGGGCTGACAGTCAATGAAATATTCAAGTCAAGACACTGCTATCATGGAGCTGATGTCAGTAATGTCCCCGAAACAGACCACTGGTAAGGACAAGAAATGTGTCCCTAAAGTAAAGTATGTGTCATAGGGACTTCATGTTACAGTACAAGATCACCATGGAGGTTTTGCAATGATGAAAGTCAAATTCTCAAGCCACAACTTACTGCAGGGATGGAGAGGTTTAAAGTATGTGGCTGTGTGTCCTCTGTTAAAATGGAAATGTCAAACAGGAAAAAGAAATACTTAATAACAAGAAAAACTCAATTCGGTAGCTCAACTTGTTCTAGAGATTTGCATTGTTACGAGTTTGTTCAGTTGTAGCCTACACTGATCCATTAGGCCTATCCATATCCATTTTTCAGAGCACGTCATGGACTTCTCTTCCATGTTGGCTTAATGATTGAAATGACAAAACAGAAATAACTTTCAGGTGCATGTAATTGCTTATGGAAAAAAAGAAAAAAATTGTTTTAAAAATTGTTTTCTTGCCTTGAAAAATTAAAGGTGGATGTAGTGATCCTGGAAATGCTCGATGTCAAAATCAATGAATATCTCCCCACAATCTGCTGTCTGTACGTACTGTGTGTGCACTGAAAAGAAAAGTAGTGTTAGTACACATCCCATGCTCTGTAGAGGGGTATGTTGCTATACGGTTGCCCCCCTTCTTTACATACCCTTTATTTACATAGCAGTTTACAGAGCCTAGGCTGTATATTAACCCCAGATTTCTTTCAGCACAATCACAGTACAGACAGTTAGCAGATTGTGAGGAGATATTCACTAAAGACAGCATTCTCCTGAATTGCTGACTCTTTTAAATAAAAGCTTCATACTGACTCACAAACATTTTAAATCTAACCCCAGCTTATTATTAAGTCAATTTCCACCATATTTTATACACAAAGCCAAGATGTACTGCTTTGTATGTTACTGATCTAGACATGTTTGAATTAAATTGCCGCCATCAGCCTTTCTGATAACAAAACACACAGTCACCTAGTAGTTACTGTAGAGACTCAACTGTTTAATTCCCTTGCAATACCACCATCTACTGGAGGATAACGTATTTGCTAGTGCACCCTGTACAAATAGATACAAATATACAGGTCCTTCTCAAAAAAATAGCATAATGTGATAAAGTTGATTATTTTCCATAATGTAATGATAATAATTGAACTTTCATATATTTTAGATTCATTGCACACCAACTGAAATATTTCAGGTCTTTTGTTGTTTTAATACTGATGATTTTGGCATACATCTCATGAAAACCCCAAATTCCTATCTCAAAAAAATAGCATATCATGAAAAGGTACTCTAAACGAGCTCTTAACCTAATCATCTGAATCAACTAATTAACTCTAAACACCTGCAAAAGATTCCTGAGGCTTTTAAAAACTCCCAGCCTGGTTCATTACTCAAAACCGCAATCATGGGTAAGACTGCCGACCTGACTGCTGTCCAGAAGGCCATCATTGACACCCTCAAGCAAGAGGGTAAGACACAGAAAGACATTTCTGAGCGAATAGGCTGTTCCCAGAGTGCTGTATCAAGGCACCTCAGTGGGAAGTCTGTGGGAAGGAAAAAGTGTGGCAGAAAACGCTGCACAACCAGAAGAGGTGACCGGACCCTGAGGAGGATTGTGGAGAAGGGCCGATTCCAGACCTTGGGGGACCTGCGGAAGCAGTGGACTGAGTCTGGAGTAGAAACATCCAGAGCCACCGTGCACAGGCGTGTGCAGGAAATGGGCTACAGGTGCCGCATTCCCCCGGTTAAGCCACTTTTGAACCAGAAACAGCGGCAGAAGCGCCTGACCTGGGCTACAGAGAAGCAGCACTGGACTGTTGCTCAGTGGTCCAAAGTACTTTTTTCGGATGAAAGCAAATTTTGCATGTCATTCGGAAATCAAGGTGCCAGAGTCTGGAGGAAGACTGGGGAGAAGGAAATGCCAAAATGCCTGAAGTCCAGTGTCAAGTACCCACAGTCAGTGATGGTCTGGGGTGCCATGTCAGCTGCTGGTGTTGGTCCACTGTGTTTTATCAAAGGCAGGGTCAATGCAGCTAGCTATCAGGAGATTTTGGAGCACTTCATGCTTCCATCTGCTGAAAAGCTTTATGGAGATGAAGATTTAATTTTTCAACAAGACCTGGCACCTGCTCACAGTGCCAAAACCACTGGTAAATGGTTTACTGACCATGGTATTACTGTGCTCAATTGGCCTGCCAACTCTCCTGACCTGAACCCCATAGAGAATCTGTGGGATATTGTGAAGAGGAAGTTGAGAGACACCAGACCCAACACTGTGGATGAGCTTAAGGCCGCTATCGAAGCATCCTGGGCCTCCATAACACCTCAGCAGTGCCACATGCCACGCCGCATTGAAGCAGTCATTTCTGCGAAAGGATTCCCGACCAAGTATTGAGTGCATAACTGAACATAATTATTTGAAGGTTGACTGTTTTGTATTAAAAACACTTTTCTTTTATTGGTTGGATGAAATATGCTAATTTTTTGAGATAGGGATTTTTGGTTTTTCTTTACTTTTTTGCCAAAATCATCAATATTAAAACAATAAAAGGCTTGAACTACTTCAGTTGTGTGTAATGAATCTAAAATATATGAAAGTCTAATGTTTATCTGTACATTACAGAAAATATTGAACTTTATCACAATATGCTAATTTTTTGAGAAGGACCTGTATATCACCTCTATGCTTCCACAGTGGCTGAAGCAATATACACAAGGTTCTATTAACAAAGTTGATCAAAACATTAGTTATCAAAAGTGAAACGTGCTAAAGTCAATAAGCATAGTTAGCAGTTCCAAACAGTGGGCTGGACATGTCGTAATAACACAGACCACAACGTACATTACGGCACCAATTGGAAAATGAGAACTTTTATTACATCATACAGACTGTATATCCAGTCACTTTCAGATTATGGAATTTATACAGATAGGCCTGAAACCTGCCTGCAGAGGATTTGAAGCCAAATCCAAGTGTTGCAATTGTCAAAAAACAAACAAATCACATGCCCATTAACATCCATTATCTCTGGACACTTTCACGACATACAGAGTAGAATATGAGCATGCCAGACATCTGAAATAAAAACCCAATTACTTTGCATAATAGTGTACTGTACAAACTTATATTGCATATATTGACGGTACTGTACAAAATCAACATAACACTTTTTTAATATAACAAAAAAAAAAAAAAACATTAACCAGGTAGGAGCAGGTTTAGTGTGCTGCAGTGTGAATGGTAAAATGACCTTAGTGTAGAACTTAAAGGTGCATGATGAGCACTAGAGACTGGCCCACGGAAATACATACCTCCATTGAGTTTATGAATACGAAAACATGTAAAAAGCACTTGTGATGCTTGTGCTAAGGCATACATGAAACATTAATGTATAATAAAAAAAAGGCAATTAACAAATCGGTTTGAAAAGTGAGCTGCCATGTTAATGGGGGTTCAAATTTGGATCCCTTTTTTAAATTAACTATGCACCGTGAATCGGGAACTTCTTGTATTTGACACACATATTAATAAAAAGGTGTTTTAAATGCAGATTAGAGCACGAGTGACGATGGGAAAGCCATTACACAAACAATTGAGAAGAAAGTGGAAGACCTATTTGAAAAAGGGTGTTAGTGCCCAGTGGATGCTTAAAATTAACTTAACATCATACACCTAATCACCTAATACATTAGCATTACCCAAAAACCTGCACTTCTGATTGTACCATTTAAAACAAATCGACTTCTACATAGGCCCGAGGATTTGAGAGTAACTTACGATAGTCATTTAATTGACCAAAATTTTTAAAAAAATAGAGATGCTTGGAATGGATCAATGTGACTTGCAAGCAAAGTACCATCAGATGTTCAGTTCACTTAAAACACACATTTTTAAACTGCATTTACAAATGTAGATACCATATATAGATTTCTGATTCCGATCCTGGCATGCTATGCACCAGATACACCAATTAGCTGAGCAGCAATTGTGATCATAACAGTACATAATTAGCCACTGGTAAAGATTTAAAATAGCTAAGATGGAATTCAAATCAATATCATTATTTTGCACCCGTCAGTATCACTACAGTCAGGGGCTAGCATTGCAACTGAACAATATGCTGCCAGAATCCCTATAAAACAATAAAAGAACCCCATAGTCTGAGGTGTAAAATACAGCCGACCGAAAAAGGAATGGCAAGTAACAAATGGTCAAAAACAATCTGAAATAGTTCATTCATTTGATATACTATATATTATGTGAACCGGAAGATAGCATGTGTCACAATTGCGGTGAGGTTTGCAGTGATCTATATTCTCTAAGATTACGTCGGATATACTATACATACTTCTAGGTATGAAAATAGATTGTGTAAATTGAACAGATCTTAAAATTCTTAATTTTTTTGCCAACACTAAAGGTTTAAAGGAGGGGGACAGGGAGAAGAGCAATAGAAGGGAAAATGGTCAAAACAGCAACACATTTACAATCTCAATTTTTTCTCACATATTTACAAAGAAAAAAGAAAACGCTGTATAAAAAGTATACATCTAGGAGCAGGCCTGTGGCACTCCCGATAACATGAGAAAAGTTGACATGTTGCAGATCATCCTTCTAGTCTCGGGGGGAGTGGGGGGGGGACAAAACAACACTGTTTGTATGAGAGGAGATTCAGCAAACGCACAAGGCAGAGTTGCGTTGCTGTGGTAGGACGCTACTCTCCTCAGAGGAGCTTTTGCCTCTCTTTGGAGCGAGGGGTTGTTCACTTTGTACGTTGCTGTGAGGCCTTCTTGAAACAGAGGCAGAGGCAGCGCAGTCCATTTGCTTTTCAAAATCATTCACAGAGCCATCCGAGGGAGGCAGCGTGGCCCTCGCAGAGTCAACATTGGGTAAGAGCTGCGCGGTGGCACAGAACGCTGTAGCTCCATACAACCCAAATGTCTGCTCCAAAGCGCTGGACTGCTCTGTAAGGAGGGAGGCATCACTTTGCTGAAAAAAAATAAAATAAAAAGTATTACTTTTTTTTTGGTCAAGAAGAAAAGAGAAAACAAACTGAAAAACTTGCAATTCATCAATGGACATTTCAAGACGAGACAGACAGATGAGTGATAACGATACAAGTGATAGTGTGGATTGTAGGGAATGTAGGCGGTAAATACAGATATTTGACTTTCAACTTAAATAATGCCAAATGTGTGAGGCATGCTCAATGCTCTCTAACCTGTATCCTATATAATTTCATAATATACTGTGTATATATATATATACATATATATATATACTGTGTGTGTATATATATATATATATATAACGCTTTATATATAACGCTTTGCTCAAAAGTATTATTTAGGCGAAAAAAGACAGATGTCATCGCCAGCTTTTCCTTCCAAAGAAAAGCATTCACCTCCTAAAAGCGTTATGTAAAGCACACATGTCATCTTCAGATATTGTCTTAATCATAATTAGATCAGGGGAAATATGAATAGGAATTATGTTTGTGCCATTTGTGTATCCAATAAAACTGTTTGCTAACTGTCCTCTAACTTGGTATTAGGACTGAATAAAATAAACTACCCCAGGTGTGATATATCCAGTATACTGCAATTAGTGTTGGCACTGTGAATGGTCTTTTTAATAATACAAATACAAAACGGACCAACAAAATGATTCTGTTTTAGGGAAACAATCCTTGTTGATATCACTTGTTTAGCTACTATATTTGGGCATAATATGGCTTCCTGCTGGGCATCAGTATATATATTCACGCCATTTGATTGACTGGTACTCATAAGGCAGCAATTCCACTGTCTCCCCCTAGTGGCTAAAGAGGGAAGAAGCTGTAAGGATGCCCTGGCTGGCACTAACAACTTTTAATGTTTTTAATTGGTTATCTCACTTTCATTAGTGACTAAAATACTGGGCAAACAGAAAGTCATTTAAATCAATAAGTGATCTGCAGCTGAAGCCAACCAAAGCTCCCAAGCAGAGAAGACTACTGAGCTTTGAGTAAAGTCTGTCATTTGTATGGGTAAATAGATGTATTTTTGCCACCAGGTTCAATTACATGGGCCTGGCAGTTCACCTAATAGATTTATTATCATCGTCGGTGGGTCAAATTGTTTAGAACTGAGCAGTCACCTCAGGACCACTCCCGGCATGGCCATCCCTCATAATGGTCTCCATATGTCTCTTCTTCTTCATGTTCAAAAAACATGTCCTCCTCAGGCTCCGTCTGTTGGCCCCGAAAACAAAGAGTGATATGTTGAAACTGATAGTCCACCGATAGAAACGGCTGGTTATGACCTTAAGTCAACAGCCATGTTGACTGCAAACCTTCATATCGTATTTGGTGAAAGTATTACCGGTACACAAAATGACAATTAAAATGGACTGGAATATACAAAACACAATACAGTGATTAGCAAACAACAAACACACACACACAGATAGTCAGTATATTTTTCCATTTGCAGAGTGCAGTGATTAACTCTGTATTTGGAAAATATCTGTCATTTGTCAAGATGAATTACATGGTGCTCATCCTAATGAAACATAAAAAGGAGGATGCAGCAAAGCTCTGGCACTGACCTCTTGGACCTTGCATGTGTTGTAAGTAGTCCCTGGGCATGGAACATGGTCGATTCCTTTAGACATGTCCAAAACGATCTCATCTCGATGCATGGGGACAGGAGGGCCTTCGGGGTCCTGTAAGGCCAGGACAATAACGGTGGTGTTGTCCGCACGGAGCATGCGCTGTTTCCAAAATAGTAAAGCTGTGCATCCCAGCCGACGGGCGCACGACCATGCCTTTGGTCCCTGGAAGCAAAAAAGGGGCAACAGAAATAATTCATAACTCCCCTGTGTATTTCATAGATTCGAGGCTCTGACAGATAGGAAAATAAGAGGCAAAATAATCATATTCTGATTATATACTGTTGACCATTTTTATCCTGTAAACCCATTTTGCTAACGCTTATGCAACAAGAAAAGCTGGTTAAGTTAAAGGAGCTGTAAGCGAAATGGTTCTTTTATTTAACTTCCTGTCAGTTACTGCAGTTAGCAGTCCCCTCGCTCGTCCCTACGTCACCACATTAATGCACTGTGGTCTTCAAGCAGAAAGTTATCTAGCATCATCTCAGATCCATAAGTGTGATAAAACATGATAAAAACCAGCATAACAGACATTGTGAAGGATTTTTACCTGCTCCGCCATTGTAGGCGCATACATATTCACTCATCTGTTGCTCTGGCGTGCACCGGCAGTGAGACCATGGAGTGTATATAGTATATATGAGTGAGACGAGTGACGGTTTGTAGCGTTCTCTCTCCTGATTGGATAAAATATCGGGATACTACAATATTTTAATAGGGCTATTACTGCAAATCAGAATGACTTGGAGACCTGTGATATGACGTCCGCACTCTGTTGAAGTGATTGCTGTAGGAATATGGAGTGATATAACACATATATTAACACAAATAAACCGCTCACTTCACCTTTAAGTCATCTTTATTAGTCACGAGGCACATTGACATTCGTCTTTTTGCATATCCCCTCTCAAGTCACCACACATCCGAGGGGGTCAGAGCTCAGGGTCAGCCATAGTACCATAATGGTAGAGATGGTGGGCACAATTAGATGTAATACCAGCCACCGCCAGTATAACAACTAACACCCTCCTGCCCGGTGCCGGAGATCGAACCAGTGACCTCATGGTTACTGGTCGGCCCCTCTCGCTCTCGGCCATCCTCCCACCCTGGTGCTCTGTATATTGGTGGCACATTGATTGACTTACCATCATTTTGTCGTGGCTATTGCACATATTGACGGCATTCTTGGGCGGCATCATGTTCCAGAGGCCGTCACTGGCGAGGATGATGTAGCGATGGCGTTTGGGGTCGAGGGTCAGCACGGTGGTGTCGGGCTCCGGAGAAACCACAAACTCTCCGCTGTAGAAATCGTAGCTCCACAGATCCCCTATTGACACATACAACAAATATTAATCACTTTTGGAAGGAATAATTGAAACGAAAATGAGTCATGCGTAATACACAGTATCATTTTGTGTACAGTGATTCAAATGGACAAATAAGGCATCATCCCTACCGAGGGATCGAGCCACAGCCAGGAAGGGGATCTGGTCGATGACTGTACTCCTCCTCACGGGGCCGTTATGGGTCAGTCTGGGCCTCTTCCACACGACGCGGTTCACCCCAGATTTCTTCATTACGCTACAGTTACAAGAAAAGAAAAAAAGGACTAAATCTCAAAGCAAAATTGCAAGAAAGAGGTCATACAAAAATAGAAAATACCCTCTGTCTGATGTAAGGTTTGACAGAGCCGCTAACTGTAGGTGCTGTTTGGTGCGGCTTGGCACACTTTTATTTGCGTTTCCACTGTCAGAAGTCTGGAATGGTCCCAAAATTAGCGAGCCGGGCTGCAGCTAATTTTGTCACTCTTTCATTGGGGGACCAAGCTGTCCCAAAGGTCTCCAAAATGGTGGAGCTACACACTGCAGTCTGATGATTGGTTGACAAAATTCTGTGTGAGAGATAAACTGCAGTGTGTAGTCACCTCGGCAAGAGTGAAGAGCATAAACCCTGTTTACCAAGTAAAAATGCTGTCGGCTGTGGAAACGCAAGCCATATCAAGCTGTACCGTGCCGAACCGAAACCGCACCGCTTAGTGGAAACAAGGCCTATGTGGTCCTGTTCACCAAAACTCACCTGCCACCTAGCCGTTCGATCCTTTCCTTTTCTTTAGGGAGTTCAGGTTTGTGGTCTTGCGTCACTTCGAGGGCCTTGAGTGTGACGTCAGTGTCGTTTTCTTTCACTCCCACCACCACCGCTGAATCCCCCACGTGGGCCACGTACATGTGAACCCCACGGATCACGATCACGCTGGCTGTGGTGCCCGACGTGCTGGGCAGGCCCGTGATAGTCTTGGGCCACACCGCTGGAAATGGGGGGGGGGGGATGGTAATAAAGATAAGGATGATCAAACTCACTGATCAAACATGGTCAAAGTTTGTAAGAGAAACATTGCTGGTAGTCTCAGTATGAGCAATAACACAAAGCCAAGATGTTCATCACGGTACACTAAATCTTTACAGAACATAGTTTGAAGGTAGAGCCACCTTAATGGGCTTATATTTGATTTCCACTAGACAACAATGTTGGCATAAGCCTTTCTATCTGAAATAAAGGGATAATTCATACCCACGTCAGCAGCCTTTTCTGGTTGTTATAACAGATGGCAAATAGATACGTTAACACTCACGTTAACAAACGTGTAGGCTCAACTTTAGTTCAGAATGGAAGCCAGACAGACGCCTGCTTTGAGCCTGCTTAACTTAAGCAGTCAAACCTCTGAATCTTAAATATACAACATTGTATTTGAGCCCCTTGCAGCATCAACAGGAGGGCCAATACAAGTATTTATATGTTTTTTTTTAATTCGCCCACATAGACATTTGGACCCACAAATGAAATATTACGAATGTTGTCACATAATACTATTGATGAGAGAGAGAGAGAGAGAGAGAGAGAGAGAGAGAGAGAGAGAGAGAGAGAGAGAGAGAGAGAGAGAGAGAGAGAGAGAGAGAGAGAGAGATCCTGCTTGCATCCATCGGAGAGACTGTTTCATAAAGCATGATGCCCACCTGCTTACTTGAGGGAAATCTGTCTCAGTTTATTTTTTGAGAAATTCAGTTTCATCAAACGGGATTATAGACATCTGTCTGACCCATGTTACCATAGAAACCTATTGCTGCAGAGTAGCCTCATGGTGCTTAGGCTTCTTCAGATGCATCTCAATATTACATTGTACTGAACAGACTGATCCCTATATACAATCCTTCTTTTCCTTTGTTGTTTTATATTATGCCCCTTTAATATTCAACTGACAATATTGTATGCTGGCTATGTACCGCTCTGTGGTTATATACTGCATCATGTGTGCATTAGTATCTCTCATCATGTTAATGGACAATGCATTGTGCTACTGACAAATGAACAGTGCATGAAACACATATTATAAAGTGTCAGCAATTATAAAGCTGAATGGCCACAGCCATTAAAGCCCACTGCTTACTGTAATCCACTTACTGCCATGATAAGACCATTCATCTGTAGTGTGTAAATGTGGTATGACAAGTTAGTCGTCAGGATTGGGCATTATACCAGCTGGGTATTCGGTGGGTGCTACTGCCTCACGTGATACAGTTTAATACATCGCTGAGACTATACAGTAGGCCTATGCATTGCATTAAAATAAGCAATAAGCAGCAATAACTGGCCTACATATAAAGGGAGGGAGGGAAAAACAACAGTTCAGGTTAACTTTGGTGACTTACGTAGCTGCTTCCACATTGCATGGTGACAGGCGATGAAGCCTTTCCGTAGAGCGGCGCACACTTCGCTGTGATCATTGGACCAGAAGCCCCGCTGCCTTTTCAACAAATCCCACAGGTTCTCTCGGGCGAAGTGTGCCGCTTCTCTGCCCCCGTGGCCGTCAAACACGGCGAAAAACGCCACAGACTTCCGAGTGTCGACTACGTGCTCTGCTGCAGCGGCGACTTTTACGTCCGACGCCGGTTCACTGTTGTTGCCCCTGTCCTCCTCGCTCGACACGCTCTCTACCCACATTGCAGAAGCCGGGCCAGACTCCGTTTCCTCGGCAACAATATGGTCGTGTGGTTCATTTTCAGTCTGTTTTGAAGGGTCGCTCTCCTCCGCTTTCCCCTCTCCCCTTTCGTGCCCCTGAGACTTCAGATAATCTTCGGCAGGCGACGGCGTTTGCGGCGGCTCGTACTCGATTCGTATCTCGACAACATCCTCCATGTATTTCCTCCCTCCTTGTTCGGAGAATGCGCTCATACGAAACACTATCGATTCGTCCATGGTTCGCAAACGCCGAATTATAACTACCTAAGCGTTAAAATAAGACATGTAGTTGCTGCTAGCTGTAGCTTCCGAGCTAAATTTTTTGAACCGATGTTTTGCCGCGATTGTATGGCCGACGGCTTCCTTCCTTTTTGTTTATCTTCTCCGAGACGTCCCGCTCTACGTGATGACGTACCGTGGTTTTTCCACCTATCAACTTCGCAAACACGCATGGCACGCCTGGCTGTCATGCTGCTTTTGCTGTCCCTCGAAGTCCTTGTTATCAAATACATCGATCACATTACAGACTATAAAAACAATGCAAATAGTCTTGAAAGTGTCCCCTTTTTGTTAGTCACTCGATGATATTATCCTCAGTTTGTCAAAAACGAATCCCAGCTGCTGTCTTGTGTGCTTTTCCATTTTTATGATAGCCTATCTCAAAAGTATAGCCTACTCTTTTGAATTCGATGCTTCATGTGATGAGGAGACCTTAAAGTAGCCCAGCTAATTTTCCACATTTTTCACTCCAGTTACGACAGCCAAAGTAATTTAATTCAATTAGCCTATCTATTTTAATGTTTCGACCTAAGACTAGGCTATAGCCTATATTTTCTGAAGCAATATTAATAAACAGCAAATTGTAGATGATAATGTAGTTTTTAAATATCAGGAAAATGGCCATTAATTAGGATATAGGCTACCTGGCTGCTAATTAGCCAGCTCAAAACTTAGCAAAACCCATCTGCTCAAACACTAATGTAGGCCAAAGTGCTCGACGGAGAAGAAGTAGCCTAGTAGTTTTAGAACATGTCAGAAAAAAACACACTTGTTAATCAACAAGCACACTTAGGTTGATAAAACAAGAATATGCTGCATTGCCTATGCCAATATCCATTGTGTGGTCCAACAGCCTCAATTGCAGTCTGACCTTTTACACACTCATGTGACAACTTGAGATAGGCATACAATTTCTCCCCAAATATGTGCAAAGCCAAGAAGTGAAGTCCTATTAGCCTATTATTAGAATGTGAAGATTCACAGTCACACTTATTAATCTGGCTATGCATTTCAAAGGATTCAACAATTTTATAATCGGCTATCACTAGAATAGCATGGTCATAGTTTGGTTTGTTTGACTACACATTTGTTGTGTTTGCCTGAGCTGTTGATCAAGTAGTGCTAGTAATTCCAGGTGGAGGCAGTGGTATTCAATCAAATAACCTTCATGTACCCCCATTTTTCACATCCACACAAATGATTTAAAATGGCCACGGCAACAGCCAGACATCTTGTTTTTTAATCATTAGGGTATAATAATCAAGGGATCTCTTATGTGGTAGGCTACCTATATGAACATTGTATTACAGTATTGTGATGTATGGTCTTCATATGGACACCACTTTAACATCCAGTATCATACCACACATATTGATTATGATTTGACAAGATATTCACCACCCATGGGTTGTATTGTATTTCTTATGCACTGTTAGTGAATGTGTGTGTATGAGTGCATTTATGTACCTGAGGTCACAACTGAAAGTGTGCTCTGTGCTGGCAGTGCAAGTGTATTCAGTGCCTGTGTCTGTGTGTATAATGCCTTTCAGGACTTTGACAGGTAGTTATTGACATTGCAATGACATAATATTGTTTTGATTCCATAAACACAATTCATTGTATGATATAGGCTAAGTTCATAAAAGAAAAGAAAAACCCAAAATGCAAGTAACTCAATGCAAACTAACTCATACTCATTATACTACATTATTTCCATGATGTTGGCATCTTTGTATAGTTAAAGAGGACCTATGATACTTTTCGACTTTTATGACCTATAAACGTTGTTATAATGATTTATAGTCATGTTTAACCATACTAGAGTATCAAGTAATTACGTACATGCATTTCGACGTATTCCCTGCTGACCGTCTGGGGTGGCTGTGCAGAGCATATAGACATAATAAAGGATAGACGCCGCGCCGGGCGTTGAGCGCGAGAAATGCCGGCGCCATCTTGGACCGGTCAAAACTGATGAAAACAAATGTCCCCACTCAGTGATAGTAAACAAGATGCCAGAGCACTATGCTGCGTTTTGCTGCTCGAATCGGCGGACCATCGTCAACAGGGCTCGGGGGATTACAGAATCGGAGCATTATTTGGAGAGTTACTGAAAGGGAGCACAAGAAAGAAGCTCTGTAAAACAGTCCTCTTTCAGGGGTTTTAGCTAATCAGAGATCAGAATCAAAATCCTTTTTTTTCTCTTCGGAGTAAAATGCGATTGTAAGGATGGTTACCTTTATTTTATGCATTTGAGTATTATTGTTTGCTGTTGTTGTTTGATTTTCCCTTAATTTAATACTTTTGTTTGCTGTGGTTTTGTATTGAATGTGTTTTTAAATGTACCGCGCTGCAAGGCACGCATTGATTTCCTGTCTGTGTCTGAGGAACCAACTCGAGACTAGACTGAATTTGGTATTCCCCCCCTAGTATAGAACATTGGACAACCAAGAAGACTTTGCTTTTAAATAATCCCGTCCTCTTTTAAGAGGCAATTGCCTAACAAGCTTGTGTTTTAAATTAGAGAAATAAAACATATTTTTACATGAACACTCATGTTGTCCTTCTCTTTTAATGAGATATTATATACACTGGTTTTTATTTATATTTAATGCCTTCATGGGAAACATCCACCCTTCATACGTACCATGCTGGACTACTCCTCCTAAATTTCCCCGAGCTAACTCCAGTTAAGGAATAACTGCCTTTTCATGTAGTAGCCTACCCCTAATTCATGGAATGCTCTGCAGAGCAACTTAAAAATGACTGCTCTTCCTACTATTGGTTTATTTGAATCTATGATTTCTGAATTTTACACATCTGACTAACTGTTTTAGCTGAATGGCTAAACAGAAACAACTACCTGTTCCCGTTTTGTTGACACCTCATTAGGTTTTTTAATCAGATTGCTAGTCAAACTGGAAATGTCTCCGTTTTCCCCATTTTCGGGGGATGTTCCTCGTTTTGATCTCGGACGTCTGGTTACTTATATCATATCAGAATCTTCTATGACTGTTAAGCCCACTATGAATATTAAAACACGTTGAAACTTGTGCCCTGTACCTTAGCTACATGTATGATCTTTGCAGCAAAGAAAACCGCGTGAAAATCAGTTTGGTATTTAATGAGATATGATTAATTACATGGGAGATGGCAGAACCAAAGTGTTTACAGAGCCTGCTGGATCGCCAAAATAAGAGAAAGAGCTTCCCGAAAATCTACATAGTTTTTTGTGATGTGATTCGTGTCAGGTTGCTCTATAGCAGTTTTTAACAAGAAATTAAGACCAGAAAAGTAGTATAATAGGATCTCTTTAAGCATTATTTGTACATATATTTATATAAATATCTGTCTTTACTTCATGTGCATGCATAACTTACCATATTACACTATTCTATTCTACAGTACGGTATTTTAGTCTAATCTACCTTTTATTTTATACAAGTATGCGATTCTCTTGTGAATTCTTCTTAATACATTTTTTGATTGTATGTCGCTTTTTTCGCCGGGAGATGGAGATTTAGGACTGTCATTACCACTGACTGCAACTGCATTTGTTGTGCATTATGATAAATAAGGAAAGTCGAAATTATACATTCCTCTCATCATCTATTAATCTGTGCGCTGATGGATTTCTTCTTTTTCTTTCAGGTAAAATCTTTCCATTTGTCTCTTGTGTGTCAGAGAGAAAGATTGTGCGACAGAGTACGCATTTTAAGGGGAAGAAATAGAACATGTCCCTCATTATGCTTTCTCTCAGTGTCTCCAACCAGGCTTTATCCCTTAATGCCCAAAGCCTTTGACCTTGACTTTAACTCTGAAAACCCCGTGCTTTAGAGTAGGCTCCTTTCTTTCTTTCTTTCTTTCTTTCTTTCTTTCTTTCTTTCTTTCTTTCTTTCTTTCTTTCTTTCTTTCTTTCTTTCTTTCTTTCTTTCTTTCTTTCTTTCTTTCTTTCTTTCTTTCTTTCTTTCTTCCTTTCTTTCTTTCTTTCTTTCTTTCTTTCTTTCTTCCTTCCTTCCTTCCTTCCTTCCTTCATTCCCTCTTTCCATCCACCCTTCTCTTCACTGTTTACATCCATTAATAGTCTTGCCCACAGAGAGAGGAGCTATCTGCACACACAGGTCCACCATTACCGATGGAGAGGCAAAGTGATTTCCATGTAAATGGTGTCAGAATGTCATTTTCAAGTGAAGCCGCTGCAGAAAAAATGAATTCTTGAAGACGAAGGAGATTACCAAGGGGCAGTGACACCTGGATTGCTATTCTCACAGAATCCCCATGCAGCCCTGGTATAATAGTCCATCCATAAAAACAGCTTTGTTTGCCCTCCTGCCTGTGTGAATGCTGAAGTGTCAGTCAGCCCGACCAAAGAACAGAAAGGAAAAGAGACTCAGATATTACCATATAAATGTATGGTAATATAACCATAGGTCATTTAAAAAAAGAAGAAGAAGAAGCAGATCACAGTTGAACTTGGTGTGTGTGTGTGTGTGTGTGTGTGTGTGTGTGTGTGTGTGTATGTGTGTGTGTGTGTGCGTGTGTGTGTGTGTGTGTGTGTGTGTGTGTGTGTGTGTGTGTGTGTGTGTGTGTGTGTGTGTGTGTGAATAAAAAGTTTCCTCATCAACGTACTGTATAGCCTGAGTGTAATGATTTATTGGTAAAGATTCAGCATTAATAGTAAATTAAGGCCTCATTCAACCTCAGGGCTGACCATTATTCTGTGTGACAGGTTCACTATACAGCTTTAGAAACAAGTATGAAGACCAAGACCAATAATGCAAAGTTCAAAAGGTTTCTTGGACCTTACAGCAAATCTCTCTTTTTTTCAGAGAGGAGATACATCAGTAAAATGCCAAGTTTCCACATTTTTCAGCAGGGTTAGTAGAGAATGAAGTCTTATCCTCTCACTGAAACTAGGTAAGTTGTTGATTACACCCAAATCAAACTATTGTGAAATGCTCTGCAGTTGTAGTCGGATAATTGGAATTGCAGTTATCTTACTTTGCGTTTGTCCTGTGTGTGTCTTCTGTGAAAACTAGCATCAATCACTTATAGAGAAATACTTTCTGACTATAACAAGTCATTTGTAGTAACCATGAAAAAGAGTTGAATTAATTAATGTTGGTTAGGATGTGAACATACATGTCAAAGACTTCAAAAAGTGGAAAAGCCCGTCATGAAGTAAAAAGATAATGTCGCCTCTAAATTACTTTATCAACCTAATGTCTCGCAGTGTGGATTAAAGGGCCTTAGATTGGCAGGCAATTTACGAGCTATCCTGCAGCTCTCGAATGCCAAACATGATTTTTTTTTAATGATTGGCTGTCACATACTGTGCCTCCTTGTGCGTCTCACGCCAGGTTCAAACCATAGAGACTGGACACAAGGTTCAAAGCTGCAAGTGACATGGTCCTCTTGACCAGTTCTGCAACATTGTAGCCAGAGGAGAGCTGCACGTTTCCCCTCCAGATGTTTATCTGTCCAATGTCACACTCTGCTCCTGTCAGCATGATAGATGACCATGATATTGACTTGAGGTTAATTCAAAACCGCACTGCTGACTTAGATCCAGGATCCCGATAAGAGCGCTGGGTTGACAAGAGTGCAGTTGGAAAAGAAAATTGTCTTTGGGGCATGTGCTCTGACGCCCCTCTATTGCAGCACCATGCGGACGTCGTGCGTGCAAGTCATTAAGAACAGTTTTTTTTTTAAAATTGTGGCCTGATAAGCGAAAAGAGCCACTTAAAACAGATTAATACAGACATAAAATACAATACAAAAATCATGGGTAAGAATCCCATATATCCAAAAAGCTAAACCTTTATGGATTCATACATGCTTTTAAACTCACTGCTACAGTGTAAAGGTCTAGGCTTCCATTAAGTGCGTTTCCTTTCAGTTAGGAATAAACATAGGCTATGGTGATGAGTAAGCCTTGAGTAGAGACTGATTTGTTTATAAATACAAAAGAGAAATAGTAGACTGGGCTTTTAAATGCTTTTCATGACAACAGTAATCAAACTTAACATGTCCTGTCTGGCTGAACTGAATGCACAACAAAAGGAAACCTAAAGCAGTCGGTGTTAGTTGGCTGATTTGTGTAGCCCACACTGAGCCCCCTCACGCCGCTGCATGCTAGATTGAATTGAATGAATAGCCGCCGTGCGATGTTGCGGATCAATTCTCCTTTTGTTACACACATCATTAAACAGAAGAAGATGCATTCATCAGTCATTGTGGACACTGTTTTCGATAAGATAAAGAAGAAAAAAAATCAATTATTGAAAACAGAAAGCACAAGTGAGCACAAGGGAACTGATCATGAAATATACCATGTGTAGTGGGAGGCTACAGAACGGGTTAGAGTTCCGCAGACAGGTGGACTTACAAATGTAAAATGTATATTGGTGTAGATATGTTTGTCTTGCTGCTATCTCCATGATGAATTGTGTGTTTTTTTTCCTGCCTTGCAGCCAATGCATGATAAGAATGCAGCACCCCCAATATACGTACACAGGAATAGCTGGGTAGCAAACTAAATGGGTGAAAACCATTTCAATTTTGCTCAGGGAAAGACACAGGGGGCATGCTGGTTTAGCTGCAGGTGAACCCTTTGCGAAGCTTTTGTTGCAGATTCTGAACAGTAATGCAGGGATGTGTTGCCATATAACTCATACGGTGATGCCCATTGCTACAGGTACACTATTGTCTCATGCCATGGGTATAATAATGTATCACTCTGTAATACAATGTTTAACATTGTGTTTTATGATACATAAATACAATAGCTATAACACGTTGATGCTGCAAGACTAAGTAGTGTTTATCTATTAAAGAGAGACTCACTCTTACACATGTATTGTACATGCACACCTGTTAACAAGTACACCTGAATGAGTGAGTGAAAGCACTGACTAAAAAGGAAATATTGGAAAATGAGAACCAAAAATGTTTTATCCTCTTTTTGTCTGGGAAAATAAAATCAATCTCAACATTAGTTGTTGAACCTCATCATTGACATGTGCCCTTAAGTGTGTGAGGTGTAAACTGTAATAGAACATTGTGTGAGTGCATGCCTTAGGACCCTGAGGATATTGGACCTGTGGTTGCTGCAGAGGTAGGTTTGTGATTTGTATGCAACCCCATCTGATCGCGTCTCCTGGATCACAGATGGATTATTTAGGCTTTTCCTTCAGCTCATAGGCTCCTTCTCCTGATTTGATTCTCTCCTTTTTACAGTTCCACATTGTGTTCTATTTTCTCTCTCTCTCTCTCTCCGTCCCTGCATTCATTGTTGGGGACTTGGATGCCTCACACACAGGCAGAGATTAGGTTTTTAGCACACAAAAAATGGAACAATAATGCCGGAGGAACAACCTGGTGGGGTAAGTTATAAAGTTGGACTCGTTAATATAAGTGAAGCTTGCTATCTCTAATAATTGCACTACTGTGAGTGAGCACATGTTTTTTTTGGCGTAGAGGGATTTGAATCCTTCCTGTGCCCTTTCATTCATACCAAATGCTGTCCACGTGCGGTGGTGCTGAAAGTTATTTGTGGTTAACAGAAATGTGTTATGAATTTTTATTTGTATTCCGATGATTGCTTGTTGCCTAAAAAATCAGTGTTTGCAGAGAATACAGCTAATTCCTGAATATGTCTCCAGTCATGTGACACATCTATACCATAAAATAAAGTATAGAGTAAATTAATGAATGTTTTACTGCACATTGTATTAAAGGTTAAACATAGCTGAATTATAACTTAAGCTCACCATTACCTCTTGAATGATAAAAGCTCAGTCAACTATATTGCCAATTAGTCTTAATGTTGAGTATGTGTTCAGATAGTACATACAGTATACATCTAGTTAAAACATGGTAAAATATCTCACATTTTGTTTAGCATTTCTACAAAATCAAGGTCTTACTGTAAGATGTTTTTCCCTTTCTCTCTCTCTCTCTCTCTCTCTCTCTCTCTGGTCTCTGTTTGCTATTTATTTCTCTGGCTTCTTATTCTGGTAAAGTCCTTTTGTGGTTTTGAAAAACCCTAATGGGCTTAGGTTAGGGATGTGTAACAGTTGCTAGAATTCTCCTATCCTAGAGAGGATCACTTAATCTGTTGGATTTAGTTTATTTTGGCTGTTTATAACAACTAAACCTTCTGTGTGAAAACAAAGAGTGCCTTAACAACCGACTTGCCTGGCCAAAGGAAAGGAAAAGTCTTATCAGCAAAATGCTGAGAGCATTCTACAATGATGTACCGAGAATGAGCGCATCGACCGGAAAAGACCCAGGTCAAGTTGAGTGGATCCATTCCCTATTAAATCCCTTAATCTTTCAATACTTTCAAGTGGGCCTACAGTGGTTTCAAACAATCGTTTTCTCCATTAAGCACCTTGCTGTGTGGTCATTTGGGTGGTCCTAATATGTCCTCCACCTACATTCTTAATCACATATGTATACTGCTCTAAATACGCCACACAAAATCCATGTTTCTTTATTATTTGCAGCTAGGACATTCTGTAAATGTAGCTAACAGCATGGTTAATTGTATTAGTTCTGTCATGTCAGGGTCATTCATCTTCTTGAGCCAGAGGTCACTGCCCCTTGCGGCTATAGTCCATTGGATCATCTGTTACTCCCCGGGCTAGTTTTATCCTCTTCCATAGCTGACCTGTCACTATGAGCCGCCGACAGAGCACCAAGACATTGCCTCTCATACTTTTAATATCCTTTGTCTTGGTCTGATAGCTCCCCTTAATACATTGGAGTGGCAGTGATGAAAGCCTGTATGTCTCCCCCCCCCCTGCCCCCTGTCCCATTTCCCCCAAAAGACACAGCCGTATGTCAGCGATAAATGCCAGACGCTGATAAGAACTCCTCAGTCTCAAAACGAGGAGACAGTGAGCCTTGCCGTAATGTTAAAGTATTTGAGGTATGACTTGACTTGATTGACAGTAATATAAGCAGGTGTGTTGTGTGTGTGTATGTATGTGTGTTTAAGTGGGTGTGGGTGTCTGTGTTGTGAGTTTCCATCAAATATCCTAGATTGTCTCTCAACAGCACAATCATCTTCCTACACATATAGACTACCTCCCACTGTTGCCTTGATTTAGACTCCAGTTGGAGAAATAGCCAGTGAATCATACTTCCTGGTTGTCCCCCCCCCCCACCCTCCCTGCTTTCTCTTATAGCACCCCTGTGGTGGTGTACAAGAGAGCTGCTGATTAACCGTCACATCTGAGCTTACCATGTGGATAGAGATGCTTACAGAATTCAAATATGTGTTTGGCTTTTAACATGACGATGTATCCACATATTAAACAGTACACTCAAGTGACATAAAATATACACTTGTGAATATATAGCATTTAAAGTACATGTATATGAAATGAAAGGAAATGTGCTCAAAGCTGGGAGACTGCTTTTAGGTACAAGAAGTTTTTTTTTGTGTGCAAATCCAATACTCTTGGCTTTGTAAGGCTTTTCTGTTAATAACTTATAATCCATTTGGACTGTCAGTGGATGTGATATGAATTTCATAATAGAAAGATGTGATGAAATACACACACAGTATAGTTGGGTTTGTATCATATTCCCTCAAATGCTACAGGTGCATTGAAAGATGTTTGCTTTTCCCCTTGCAATTGGCGTGGAAAGTATACATTTCTGTATGCATTTAGGTATCCTCCTTGCAACCGCTTTGACAGGGCGTTCTTGACTTTCAACATATTGCATTGCACGTATCCGTCTCTCTTTGGAGTACAGGGGATTGAATTTGGTAAGGGGGAAAAGATAGTGTGTGTGTGTGGACGGGGAGAGGGGGGGATGCTGAAAGCGGATTCTGTTCACGCTCCGGTGCTCACTACAGTATGCGATATGTCTGCTGCGGTATAGGGGGAGCTCATGTTCTGTCTTATTGATAATATGTTAGATGGAGAGCAGTGATTATTCCCCCTGTAGACAGAAGTAGGAAGGGGAAATCAGCACTTCTGTCTCTCCCTTTGCTCTGCTGACTCTTCATTAGTTTGCAGCCTTTGCAGATGACTCTAACAGGTATATTTTTTTCATTTCTTTCCATAAGGGCAACTTAAAGCCACTACGAGTAACATGGCACGTTGGCGTCCCCTTTGGACAAAAGCGGTAGTATTTTTACGACGCCCGCTGTCGCAAAGCTGTTTTCTAGCTCGTGCCAGGCGCGTGAGTGTGAACTGAGAAGGGTCACTGCCACATGCACCTGATTGCAATGAGTTGATGCAGCAGTGTCACCTAACTACTCTCTCTCACGGAGCTGAAAGATTACGTGTCCGACTCTTCACAGAAAGCGAATGAACGAGAGACGGCAGTTAGTATGGATCACGATGAGGTAATGTGTTTATGTTGTTGTAAATAATTACTATTTCAGATAATGGTTATCTGATGATGGTGAAGCAAAGCAAACTTTGTTTTCATTTAGGAGTAAACACTGCAGTCTAGTTTCGCTCTCGTGAAATTGTATACACATTGCTTGGCAACGCCCTCGTACCCCCCTAGCCTATATCACTCTCCCTTTTAGCTTTTCTTCATTGCATTTTCTTTTTTTTCTTTGATGGTTCAGCCCCGTTATCAGTCATTATGACGACAAATAACTGTATCAAACAAGGCTCCCGCTCCCCTTCCCTCACCTGGAGGGATAGGCTTCTCAATTCACGTTGCTGCTCCACACTGAAATCTGCGACCAATACGGATATGTGACCATAGAGCTTGCACGAGCGAACCGAAAATCGGACTGGGTGTGCGACGAGACCAAAAGCAGTAATAAAAACTATTTAAAAACGTCTTTCTTTGCACTGATGGTCTCGTTTGCTGTTAAAGGTAATTTATGATTATCAGAGGAAACATGAGGCTGTTTAAAAGATATTTAAATGTTACTCGTAGCCGCTTTAACTTGTGGGTGTCAGTGTATGTATGTGCATGTCTGGCCAGGTGGGGCCGCACTGCACATAAAACAGGAGTTGGTAAAATGGTAATGGTAAAAAAAAAAATGGTAAATGGACTTGTATAGCGCTATATCTCCGTTTATCACAGACCCAAAGCGCTTTACATTGTTTTTTTGTACGCATTCACCCAGTCACACACACATTCATACACCGATAGCAGCAGCTACCACGCAGGGTAGGCTTAGCACTAGGGTGCTAAGCTAACTAAGCTAACTATCGGGAGCAATTCGGGGTTCAGTGTCTTGCCCAGGGACACTTCGACATGTGGCAGGGAGACGGGGGATCGAACCTCCGACCCTGCACACCAGAGGCGAACTCCCTACCCACTTCGCCACTGCCGCCCCAAATGGAGTTGAATGGAAATGCTCCATTCACTGCGCCTATACCGTCTACAACAAGGCATAGAAGAGTGTTATGTGTTGACTTTACACGTGGTTAATCCTTGCTCATCCCTTGATTTAGTTGTTTTCTCGACAGGTTCATAATGTGCTATAGTGTGAAAGTAACATCTTCCCACTGGCATTTTCAGCATATTACCCCCCCCCCACACACACACACACACACTCACACACACACACACACACACACACACACACACACACACACACACACACACACACACACACACACACACACACACACACACACACACACACACTCTTTTGCTTTTATTTTGCACACTGGCAATTTTTTTAATTACATCTTGGATTTATTATGGTTCCCCCTTTCACACCCACTTTCTGTCATTCTTCTTTCTGTATTCTCCCCAAAGATATGTGAGATAAAACTAAACAATGGAATGTTATTATTACCTCCCACAGATGCACCCTACACAATGCAATATTCCTCGCTCATTATGTTATTAATACAGTTTGTGTTTGCAACAGCAGATTTCAATATATGAAGGATATTCATGATGAATATTACATTGCTATGTAATATTATTGTTTCTGGCTTTCATTGCTTTTGAAACGTCAGTAGTTTTACTAGATTGGCCAAAGTGGTACTTTTACTAATCAATCACCAGGGGTGGTTTGGAAGTGTTTTATTGTTGTGCCATGCATATAAATATTTCCAGTGTGCATTCACTTACAAGATTCCACAAATGATAATACACCTGAATAAAGAACATACAATACAACCAAATGATACTATTAAATGTCTATACAGCTGTGCAAGCAGCACAATTGCTGCTTATTGCTAACATCAGCATTTAGCATGCTCACAGTATGGTGGTAAGCAGGTTTAATGTTTACCATGTTCAACATCAGATTAGTGTAGCCTGTTAGCATGCTCACATTAGCTAATTAGCACTAAACACAAAGTACAGCTGATGCTGATGGGAATGCCATTAGTTTTGCAGGCACGTTACAACAAGGTATATAAGACAAATTACCTTTGTTTCAACCTTATGATTGCGCTACATGCTTGTGTATTACAATTCACCCTGAAGGCAACAAATTGTGGCAAATTTCACGGCAATCGATTCAAAAGTTGTCTGGGGACAATAAATACCTGCGCAACATGTCATGCCTAAGCAACCAAAAATCATCTGTAGATCAAAATTATTATAATTAAAAGAAAATGTCATCAAGAAAGATTGATGAAAAAGCCCACACATTTACCATGTACTCTAACTCCTTCTCCCATTTCACAGAATGGCAGTTCTGAATCACAGAAAACAACAGTTGTCCCTACCCTTCACTGTATGCATAGAATAATCACTTTTTGAAAAACACTTTTTGGCATATTCACAGTGTTGGCAGGTGATATGCCTTTCTCAGTCAGTACAACTAAAGTGGTGCACGGAGTGGATGGCCACAGGGTGCCAAATCATCCCAGGGATCTGGCTGTCCATCAGACAGCTAGGATGAGTTGCTAAGCCATTTTGTACCACAGATGGCTGATCAGTACAATTGACTTTTTTTTTTTCTATCTCGCTTGGCGCTGTCACCGTAACTCATCACCATTCTCACTTGGAAGTGTGTGTAATTGTTTTTTGGTGGGTTTGGTTGATGCTCAGCAGGTATATGAGATCATGTTTTTATGGTGTTTGACTTGGATTATGTGTGAGCACATTACATTTTGATGGCGCACTTGAACACGACGTGTACACAGACACTTTATTTTGCACAAAGCACAGAGAGCCTGTTTGAGATGTACTGTAGTGTAGAGGCTCATTCCTGTGTTGGAATATAAAATGATAGGAAAAGCAACTCTAAAGCCGTAGCAATCTGCATTTCCTCACTATGTGTGGATTGGATGGAAGTGAAACTCAGAGTTTGGCTGAGTGCTGGGTTGCTTTCTGAGGAAAGTCCATCTGTCTTCCTCTCTTCTTTGTAGTGGAATTTCACACGGAAACATGGTTGTGCACAGTCGTAGCCAGCACGGTGGATGGTGGACATCATGGAGTTGTGTGGTTTCACTTTGTGAGAGGAATTTTAGGCATTTAGTATGCTAATAATAGTGTATAAAAGACATTTAGCAGTAATCTCAGTTGAATTACAAATGAGGTACATGTACTGTAAAACAGGAAACACTTAAGAAAAATGCTTAATGGACTATTTTTTTAACTTTCTAGTCAAAATGATAGAAGCACAAAGCCAAAATAAAAGCAAAAGAATGTTGCTATCGGACTATCTCTGGAGCACAGTACACGTATGCTGATCTCATTATTTCTCCATCAGTTCTCAAGTTTAGCTCAAATGTTTCAACTGTGGCTTAACTGTATGTGAGGTTTCAATAAGACCTACTTTCCTATCTCTTTTTTTCCCAGGTTTGTTAAGGCCTTGTTGAAGGCAGGCCGGACCGATAGGGACCATGCAAGCTCTACAGTCACCTATCACGTTCCTTCTCCTCAGCCTGCTCTGTGTCAACCAGCTGCAGGAGGGCCAAGCCACTGACAAATCATCAGGTGAGAATCTCTTCACATACTAGACACATAATATGATATATAGCCACAGCAAGGCTACCCATCCTGTCTTTCTCATTGGTTGTGTCATTCATTCTATTAATCCGACTATAGGTGCATTAATTTTAAAAAGCTTAGCGTAGTTTGATGCCAACTAGTCTGCACACTTATTTAAAGGGCTGTCAAGGTTAAGGAATGTCAAACATAACTGTGTGTATATGTAAAGGATCAACGTATCTGTATGTGTGTGTGTTTTTTGTGTGAAACTACCTTCACAATGAGTAAGGCCAGGTGAGCCAATCTTTTGAGAGGAAAGAATAAGCAGTTTGAGATATTCAAGAGAGGTTTAATGTCTCACTTAAAAAGGGTGCTATCATATAGTATCATGTTTGGTTTGAATTGTGACCTTCCATTTTGACATGGTCACAGCCACGACTATTAAATACACCTGAAATGTGTACATTTGCCACTATACTAACTTATACTAAATATACACACCTTAGTATTCCACTAGACATACTATCACTACGGTCATTATTTCCTAGCTCTGTATGGGTTTCAAATTTCAATACATTGTTTAAACTTGAACCTAGTTGGATACATGCTTTTGGTGCTGCCATTTGGTTCAATCCATTAACGTGATGAAGCGGTGGCACCCTCTAGTGGTATATTTTTGTAGAACATCCTTGACTATAAGCTGCAGACACAGCCAAGCACCTAGCAAGTACATAACACATCGGTAAATGAATGGAAAACATGTGAAGGTTGTTCATATAAGATTTGTTTCATGGATATTATCCATAAATCACATATTTAATATTGTGTTTATTAATAATGTGACAACTTGAGTTCTTTAAACTATGACAACAAGGTTTATTGATTTTCTAAATGTCCTAGATTCACTTTCTGCTTACTCAGAAGAGCTCGTAATCCTCTTGAGACTGTACTACCGCCATACACTTCAACTATTTGTGACTTCATGATAACATTTGATTATATCGCACAGTGTCGGCTCTTCTTAAATGTGCTTTGACAGCAAAATGTATTCATCTAGTGGCAAGGGAATAATCTCCATACCTGAATCTAGTTAGAAAAACAATCACACACTTATTTCAACTTGATGAGTCATCATCCGAATCAAATTGAGAAAACAGAGTCATTTTTTCCAACGTCAAAAAAAGTTCACAAAACTTCTTTGTTGACACAAATGGTAATAACACATGGAGAGTCATTTATTCAGGCTATTTGTGTATAACCAGTGTTGTGATTGCTGCCCTTTTGCAACAATTTTGCAATTATTATTATTTTTTTTCCTGTTTGAGGTTGATTACTCTGTTCCAACCGCTCTCTTGATACTTAACAATAACACTTGCTAAAAGTAAAAAATGTCCCTAAGTTATTTTTCAGGGTATTGGAAATGAATGGCACTAATTAAAAAATCTGCCAATTGATCTATTTACAGCAAGTAATACATACTGTGAAACAACTCCACATTAAACTGAATACTGGTATGTTACTATGCAAGCTGGTGGAGACGTAAATGGCCATCTTCTTCTGTATGACTGCCACTTTAAATCTTCCACAACATTCATCTGTTATATTAGTGACATTTATTGACTATAAGTTTCCTCTTATGGTTTAAACTAGGGCCAGAAAAAAAATACTTCACTGTTGCACATGGGTAACTAAAGCAGTGTTGTACATTTTCTTTTTAATTCTACTGGCTACCGTTCTTGTCTTCCACATGCACACAGATACTGAGAAACCCAGAGGGAACCGCGAGGTCATCACTCAAACACCTGCATCCGAACCAGCATCTGAGCAAGACAACGGCCTCGGATACAAGGGTAAGGTCCAGGCGCTAGATGACACCAGTTTGTAAACGCTGCCATACCGAGAAATACAGAGGGAGTTTTGTGGAGCTGATAAGGCTTAATCAACTTTGTGTCAACTCGTTTTGGCGATGACTTGAATGTGTTCATTGATATGACTAAAGTTACACACTATAGCTTTAACCAAACAGAATCTTGGATCCAATTATTTCTTTCTACTTTAAAGCTGTCTACCACATTTAGCCCGGCTTTGATCTTTGAACAGTTTTCGATAGATGTCTGAGCTTAGCCTTTGACAAAGCTTGCGGTGAGTAAAGTGGTGCTCAAGGTTGTGCCCATTCTGTGGTTGTCCTTTTTGACAAAGACACAAATGTTGAACCCATTTCCCAGTAAGAGGACTAATGCTCCCTTTTCTCTGACAAAGACTCTTAATGCCACTTAATGCCAGTTCAGCAGCTGTAGACCTCGAGCGCTCTGTCCAAAGTCAACACAGTTCAATCCCCCTCTCGTTCCCTTTTCGCCTTGACATTTGATGGTTAAGGGCTCTGCCATGGGGTATTGTGTGGGATTGAGTAAAACTAAACGTTAAGGAATTCCTCTCGGCCTGTAGTGTCTAATGCTTTCGGAAAGATAACAATAAAAAACTATTTGTATGCCGTGCATTCTTTCTGACAAATTGAAAGTTACCACAGAGAAGAACATGAGATGCTGAAATAACGACATCGTTGGCCCTTTTATCTTAAATCTTCAGTTATGGAAACTAACTTTAACTGGCTTCAATCTATAGTGTGGTTTAATGTGGAGCTAATGGATGAAAGAGGGATTTCTTAGCCGTCTGTTTAGTCTCTCGAGATAAGAAGAAGCCTATTTTTTTTTCATACCTCAAGTCTGTCGCCCAGCAGGATAAAAAATAAATAAAAAAAGGTGACACTGAGATTGGGAGCAGTTAAAAGGGATGTCCAAGTCTCATCCACTGATAAGACCATCTGGGTGGCTGCCATTTTGCCAATTTGGAAGGGAGATGGAGAATAGGCATAGCTGCAGTATATTGCATCAGCATTTTTCTTTTCTTACTGTGTTGGGACAAATGTATTTGTGATTTTGGGCTATATAAAATAAAATTGATTTGATTTTTGATTTTGGGGACAGTGTATTTTAGGAGAAGGCTGCCTCTCATGGTGCTTCCTTTGCTTGTCATGACCCTGAGTAACCGTGGTGATGTACAGGAGAGGTGCTGACAAATAGGAAAGGATATAAAAGGAGTGGAGGGGAAGTAAAATAACCAAAGAGCTGTCACAGATAGTGGGCAATAGTGAAAGTGTAGAATCAGCTTAAAAATAGTGTAGTGCAAGTTTAGTTTTATTACACATACAAACAATATAAAAACACATTGTGATAAGACATATAGGTTGTATGTAGCTTGTATGAAAACCACACCCACAAAAACATTTGACTATTAGAATACAACGCAATCAAAAAATAAAACAAATTAAAGGTGCTCCGTGGAACTTTCAGTTTGTGTTCATTCTTGCACCCCCCTTTGGACAAGAGCGGTAGTGTCTACACTACACTAGCTGTTGTTCCTGTGTGAGCGTACCCATGGCAAAGGCATTAAAGAGGACCTATGATACTTTTAGACTTTTATGACCTATAAACGTTGTTATAATGATTTATAGTCATGTTTAACCATACTAGAGTATCATATAATTACGTACATGCATTTCGACGTATTCCCTGCTGACCGTCTGGGGTGGCTATGCAGAGCACTAAACACTATGGCAGCCGGTCGAGCCGAACTCGTTCAAATTTCCGGATTGTTTCTGTCACGCTCGGGTCGTTTCTGTCATGTTTCCACGTATGGTAATGCTGCCGCTCAGGCAAGCTCCGGCTGCATGCCTCCACCTTCCTGAAAATTTCCCGCCGCTGGAAGGAAGGTAACAAATCACAACGGAGTGGGGTTTGCAGCAGGGGGGGGGGGGAGGGGCGGAGAAGCTCAAAGCAGTGTGTAGAGAGAGACTGCTGTGCTCGCTAGGGTAAGTGTCCCGAAAATCTACATAGTTTTTTGTGATGTGATTCGTGTCAGGTTGCTCTATAGCAGTTTTTAACAAGAAATGAAGACCAGAAAAGTAGTATAATAGGATCTCTTTAAGAAAAACAACATACAAATAGCATTCTTGGTCTCGTTTGCTGTTAAATGTAATTTATGAAAATCAGAGGAAAAATTAGACTGTTTCAGAAATATTTAAAAGTTCCTCGTAGCACCTTTGATAAAATAAACAATGCAAAACAATCAAATAAATCCAAACAATAAAAGGCACACGTATACATACAGCTCATTCAGTCCACTTTCCCCAAGTCATAAAATGCTCTATTTTGCTCCTGATATCAAGTATGGACAAAAAACGGTCTGCATTTTTCGTGGACAAAACACTCACTAATAGCCGAGGGCAGGGTTTGTTGCTCCGTGGAGACGCCAAATTATTTATTCCTTCATAAATATTTTGGGGAATTTGGCTTTGTGCTTTTTGGAGATATTTTTCTTCCTTTGGCCCAGACCCAACTGGAGAGCGAATTAAAAAAAAAAAAAAAAATAGGTCTGCTAGGCTTGGCACGGCTTCCTTGAAATCCTTGCCATTTTTCTGTGCCACGTTGCCATGAGGATGTCTTTGTGTCCGTTTTTTTTCACCATCTGTTCCTGGTAAAATTGGTGTTTTGAGACGCTTTGGGTTGTAACCAATTGTGCGACGCATGATATAATTCCCAAAGCCTGCATTTAGCTGAATGTCTGTTTGCACTGCACCTGTTGTTATTCTAAAGCCACACAAGCATAAAGAGCTCCACTGTTGAACCACTATCCTTTTGCTATATGTGCTGCTTTCGCCCCACTGTGATGTTTTTAATGCTTTCAGTGTTATGAAATGACACTAATCACGCAGCCATTATGTGAACCAGACCATATTGTCCTCTACATTACAATGGTGCCATTTCGTTCAGTATCAGCTAACTGAGCAGCCAGAGAGCCATATAAGGGGAGTTAATATTTACTTGGATGAAATATGAGAATTCTAACAAAGAGAAAGCCCTGTTCATTGTAGTATTATAGGGACAAGAGAAATACAATAGCAATGTGCAGCAACAAATTAAGGCTGAATAATAGGGAAAATGGCAAGAAATATGAGAAATATAGCACAACTGTATATCTATACAAACACAGACACACACACACACACATACACATTCCTGCCTGTTTGATGGGGATTTACTGTCGATTGGCATTTCTACAGATGTTCAGGTATGAATTGCTTGCTTTTTACCTCCTGTTCGAAAGTTTTGAGTTTCAAAATAGCCTAAATAAGCTTATGTTAGGGTTTTTTTGCTAAAATAGGGTTTTTTATAGAGATGGAGGAACACACGTACACACACACACACACACACACACACACACACACACACACAGTATATTTCAGCATCTGTGTGGCTGCAAACATGATAAATAAGATTTTGAGGGGAAATTATGAAGAAGATGGAAGACGACAAAGCGAGGAGAGAGGAATGTGTGCTTGAATAAATCAAATATATATAATTCATTTTTCTTTTCTTTTCCAAGGCAGAAATGTGCTGGTGGTGAGACTGTAATTTTCCCTATTGTACCAGTTGTTTACAGACTGTGTAGGCTCCATTTTCAGAGAGAGAGCGTCCATACAGCAAAGCAGTTGGTCCACAATGGGCAATTAAAGGATTTGAGGTGGACGGTCAGTGAGGGCTGAGCGAGTCAACATTCAGTCCAGTCTAAATGTGAATGTGGCGTGTGAACAAGAAAGAGGGATTATGTTTGGACTAAAAAGCATAATTATCCTCTCTTTTCTTCTTGTAATTTTGGGAATGTGAAGGACGTTTCAAGTGAAACTTTCCCTGTAGAAAATGATGCATGTACATAACTTGGCACGTTCTGACGATTTTTAATGCAAGCCCGCCTTGTCATTCCACTGAGGCTTTGGAGGCCTTGGTTCAGAGTGGGCTAGGATGAACTAGGATGGCAACATCATTTTAACCATGTCAAGTACTCTATATTTAATTTATACAGCTCAATATCACAGATTCACATTTGGGATAAGGAAAAAACACCCCACAAATACGAAGGGCAACAGAGGAGGGATCCCTCACCCAGGATAGACAGACAGGCAATAGATGTCATATAAGCAGAACAGAACAACAAAGAAATCACAGCAGCATCACATTGTGAAGGCAAAACTATACAATGTAAACATATTTGAAGAATATGGATCCAGAAGGATGCTAAAGAACTTCAAGTGTTGCCAAATAGGTAGGACCTGAGTCACACCACCTCTTCTTGAGAACCAGTAATATATTTCAGAACCAACCCTAAAACTACAAAGAATTGGCAAATTGTCACTGCAGTGGTAACATTACTGAAGACATAGGGTTCATCACAATCAAGCCCAAATTGCTCAGAATAAACACAGTACTTTAGCCATTCCAAAGTGAAGAACAAAACCCTACATGAAACGTGCTTTTCCTTTTATCACTTGCCTTAACGTCATGCTGTACTGCAGCCCTACAGCCAGCAGAGGGAGTGCTGACCTCCTAAGACGACACAAGACATTTCTTAGGGGTCACATATCTGCTCTAACTGCTCACTTTAGCAATTCCAATCTTTTCTCACATCAGAATGAATTTATTAATGGTTATAAATTCACTTAGGCTATGTGGTTATTACTTGAACGTGTCTGATGTCCAGATAATAATTTATAAGGCATTACGGTTGTAATGCACTTAAAATGTCATTTGATTTCCCAGTGGTGTGCTGAGAGGTCAGAGGGGTGAAAACTGCATTGATTTTTGTCATTGAAACAAGAAACACAATGCTGCTGATGCATGTTACTGGCTTGTTAAGAATACAACATTCCCTCTATGTAGCCTAATGCCTTAGCTGGTCTCTTTGGGCTTTGATAAGGAAACTGTGAAAGTGCACGTCTCTGTCCTGATCAAGATATACATAGTATAAATCATTCATAAAGATAAACTAATGTTCTATTTCAACCGCAGACACACTTCAATTATTAAGTAGCCTATATTCTTGTTTTGGGAATTGCGCAGTTCATTAAAATGCTCTTTTTAACATATATTTGATAATGATGGACACTTAAAACAAAGCGTTTAATTGGTGCAGCCAATTGGATTCGTAGTAGGCTTATTAGGCTATACTACATGGGTGTAAGTCAACTGCATACTGCTGCCATTGGATATTACAAGTTACAACTATGACATCCACATTCCATAGTTTGGAGTCATTTTGATGCTTTTCCAACATTTACTGGGCTGCCTTACTGGGTCTGTAGTAGGCTATCATAAAGGGGGCTTGACGCAAAGCCTAGTGGAGCCTCCTGTTGTTGTGAATGTATCCCCGTGCGGTTAAATGGTGCCTGACTCGCAGGAATCTCCTCCGCGCAACATAAGAAAAGCCTCTGAGTGAGAGTGGAGAGAGGAAAACCCAAAAATCCATCACACCAGACCTGAGCGAGCGCACAGACGCGCGGCGCCTCATCCAACCAGCGCCTAGGCAGTCCCACGAAGCCAGTGGTGGGACAAAAACTATACGACGCATTCAAACCATTGAAGTGACTGCATCAACTAGACGCTCCCTTCCATTCTCACTCTTTTGGATTCTCGCTCTCTATATGATTGAGCGTAAGGGAAGCTCTTTCTGAAGTGTAACTTTGGAGCGTATTATCTCGATCCCCGATGAATTCCGCGAAGTTGTCAGCATTTGGAAGTGAGGAGTTTTCTTTTGACAGGAGCGGTGTGGAGTGGATTACTTCTCGCGTAGCCCTGCTGCAACGATGTCTGCGGCGGATCTGAACTTTGATTCGAATTAGAAATTGACTTGACTTCCCGAAGAGCAGTTTCTGTGGAGGACTATTATTATCTTGTATAGTTGAGGAACTGTTCTACTACTACTCCACCGGGAGCCCCCATCACCAACACCACCAGCTCTACTGCAGCACAAGTTGTGTTTTAGATGAAATAGACAGCAAAACAAAAGTGCATTCTAACTGGATTTAACAGCGTTTTCCAGACGCTCTTGAATGATGCCTGCCTGTCTGACGGGGATTTACTGTCTATTGGCATTCCTACACATGTCTTCAGGTATGAATTGCTTACTGTTTTACCGGTTTTTTTCCAAAGTGGAGAGTTTGAAAACAATAAGTTATTATGGGCTGCAATGTGTAGAAAAGGGTAAAGGGGTTTTAATTAGCGATGGATGAAGAGAGAGAGAGAGAGAGAGAGAGAGAGAGAGAGAGAGAGAGAGAGAGAGAGAGAGATAGAGAGAGAGAGCTGAGAGAGGATGATGCATTCGCAGAGTTTGATCCGTCATGGCACCCCATTTCGGTCACCTCTCCTCTTTTCCAGCATTATCTATTCTGTACAGTATGTGGCCCCCTTGACCCCTGCTGCTGCACACTGCCTGCGTTGCTACAAGTGAACCAACCATATCTACTGCATCTATCTATGTGCCCTGCTGGAACAACCCTTTACAAGCAGCTTTTATGATCTAACAACTGCTGGAAACTATAATTGCCACATAACTGTTTAAAGGGTAAATAAGGGAGATAGTGGAGTGCGGTTCGTGTGAGAGCATGTTGTTTTTACGCATATGATAACAATCATTGCAATGGTGTGAAGAGTCACTGTATGACATAAGAGGTTATCATCCACAGTCCTCAGTGGGTGGGAGCCAGTGATGCCGGTAACGCGTTACTTAGTAACGCGTTACCGGCATCGGACCTCTTTTTTCAGTAACGAGTAATCTAACGCGTTACTATCTCCACACCAGTAATCAGATTAAAGTTACTCATCAAAGTCACTGTGCGTTACTTTTTCTGTCATTTTCCTTAGTGAAACATTTTTAAAAAATGCACAAATGACTGCGATTGCGATTTAGGGTGTATTCACACTTGGAAAGTCCGCTAGTTCACTTGCTTTGGTCCAGACCAAATAGAGGTTTGATTTTTTTTGCTTGGTGTGGTCCACTTTCATATTGCCCCTTTTGCAAGTGAACCAGCATTACGAAGCAAAACCACACGTGATCTGAGGTCATTCATTCATTGGACAGACATTCTGGGGTGGAGAGAAACAGGAAGCACGAAGTTAAAACTGCGAAATATATATCATTGATATAATATGGGGTTAAAAATAATAAAAGGGCCTACATCTAACCTATAAATAAAGAAGAAAAACATCAAATTATTGTTGTTTCATATGGTGGTAATGTGTAGCCCTATGTCAATGCCACATTAAGTGGCTTGTAGCCTACGATATGAAACATAATTTTTACTGTATTTTTGGTGCTGGACGCGCGTCACGAGAGAAGAATAGGCTCAAGCTGACACTCAGCTGATTAAGCTGTGTATCAGCTGGGTCGGCCAGTTCAGCTCCAAACTGACACGGGGATAGTAGCCTATTGACGGTCCCGTAGGCCTACATGGGAAGCAAAATAAAAACACACACTTCATGCGCAGTGTGAACCTGTTGGCACTGTGCGGGAGACGCTCCCCTCTCCTTCATCTGATCGCTGAACACATTCAGCATTTTTACGCGTCCTCTCGATCAAATGTACTATATTGTTCTGGGCTCCCGGTCAAACCACAACGTATCGTCCTAACAATGGCGACAACAGCACTTTCCCATAATGTGAAGCTGACGGCTATTTAATAAAAAAGAAAAGAAAGAAAAGGCACAGTGCCTCCTGCATTTGGGTCGGATCGAGTCCGGACAAATTCACACCACAAACGAACTGCAGCAGAGTGCGTTTGGAAACGCACCGATACTACCTCTTCAGCTGGGTCTCGGAGCGTTTGTTTGGTCCGCCCCCGAGTGCGATTGCTGTATTCACACCTGCCTGAAAGATACGCACCGAAGGCAGAAGTGCATCTGAGTTCGTTTCAACCGAACTAAACACGGCATGTGTGAATACACCCTTAATGTAAATAAATGTGCGCGCATGTGTCTCTAAACGCTCCAACTGCTCCAACCGCTCCTCTCGTCTTTTTGGTTAGCGCCCCTCGTCTCTGACATGCAGCGTGTGTGTGTGCCTGTGTGTGTGTGTCTGTGTGTGTGTGTGTGTGTGTGTGCAGTAGCACGGCCGAGTCTAAGCTGAACTGTGGCGCAAAACAAACGTTTCTCCCCCATGAAATATAGCGTCTGCTATGGGGATATTTAGGATTCGGGTACGGTGACGTTGAAGAGATAGAAGTGTTTAAAACTTGGAAACTTATAGTCACGTGGCGACCGGTGGCCGCACACACCCAGTCTATCAAGACATGAGACATCGCAGAGAAAAGTCAAATTAATGCATGAGAGTGAAGGGCCAATCACGTTAAGTTTAAAGACACTGCTACTGTCTTTGCACTTTGGAGGAATGCATTTATTTTCATGGAGGGGAAAAAGTTTTTTTTTATTACATTTTTCAAACCATAATTTGTATTATTTTTAAAACAGTATGCCTACAGGCTACTAGCATACAAGCTTTATTTTATATATTTTCAATGATTCTTAATATGTGCATGTTTTAAATTGAGATATATGGGTTTCAAAACCTGTAATGTAACGTTTAAAGTAACTAGTAATCTAACTTAGTTACTTTTAATATCAAGTAATCAGTAAAGGAACTAAGTTACTATTTCAAGGAGTAACTGGTAATCAGTAATCTGATTACTTTTTCAAAGTAACTGTGGCAACACTAGTGGGTGCATACTGGAGTCGCAAGTTAATGAGGAACGGAGACACTTGACTTGGACAGTTTTCACCAGTCCAGGGGCCTCATTTATAAAGCTTTGCGTGGGATTCACGTGGAAGTTGGCTTACGGAGGAAATGTATGATGTAGGCTACGTGCGAACAAAAATATTCGGATTTATTAAGGGCTGAGTCCAAAGTGACAGAAAGGAATATACCGCTCGTAATTTCGTTTTACCGTTTTCCAGCTGCAATGCAGAAACGAAAATTCCATCCGAATTTTCCTTTCTTGTTTATTGGTACACAACGAAAAACGAATATGACAGAACAAGGAAATGGGTGAACGGAGAGGTTTTATTTCCTGCATTCAATTCTGACAGTAAAACAAATAAACGAGCCTCATTGGCTTTTCCGTCTGTGGGCGGACTCCTGATTGGTTACAGCGCTCCGTCAGTTGTGCCACTGAGCCTACTTCTGTATTTCCAGCGTAAAAGTAACCTTTATAAAAGGATCGAAAACTGATACATTTATCTTCAGATTGTGATCAATGCTTGCAATAAGAAAGTAGGGAACTCAGAAAGCAGAACATAATAAGCCTAAATAGGCTATAATCAACCTCTAAATAAAATGCGTGGTTGGACATATAATAAAAGGTCGGAACATTGTTAATTTTTTCATGTGAATATGATTTTTTCCTGATTATTATTATTTTCTAAACGTCACGTTTAGCTTTAATAGCGTCCATAGTAACAGGGGTGGACACCTCGCTAAAGCCGCAACAGACGCCGTGACTATAACCTGCTGGATAGATGGTTAGACCTACTCTGAGTTTGTTTTCACTTTATGCTGCAGCTCCAACTGAAGAAAGAGTCACTGCCTGTCACAACGCGTCCCTGTACAGTTTAAAGCAAAATCACTCCATAGAAATCTCCATCGGGATGTTTTTATCATTTCCTGATGATTTTACGTTTGATCGATCATTTCTCTGATCAGTAGCCTTGTTCTCAGCCCTCTTGTCGTTCATATGGCGGCCACCTTACACATCGTGAACATGCTCTACATTCAGATTAATACACCTAGCTGTATAGGCATATATCATTCTTTGTTTTATTAACGGGAGTGTTTTAGGATCAAGCATTTGTTTCTCTTGTTTCCATGGTGAAACATGTTATCAGCGATCCATTGACTATGGCTTTTACGCACGCGCTCAACCCAGAGTGAACACGCTCAGAGTTGATTGACCCAACGCTGATCGGGCGATCATAGCCTAATGCATATTTCTCGCTAACAATATTATAAAAACAGACTTGTGGTCTCGCCATTGCTAGGTAAAATTCATAATTTCCCACAATTCGATCTTGTGGCGGTCCCAGAACGGGATGGTTTGCCTTTAGCATCATGCACAGCGCCAGGATATTTCCAATATGTGGGGGTGCTGCACTATAACGTATAGCCAGAAAATAGATTATGCGTGTGTTTCATTAAAACTCGGTGTGGCACGTTTATTTAGGGTCTGTACAATAATGGGGTTCTGGGGGTCCTCCCCCAGGAGCCTCAAATACTTGTTTCTTGCGTTCTGGCGACTTTAAAGCACAAACAAGTTGTTCACATCATCAACGTTTGCCTTTTTTAGTTGTTCCAGAGAATCTGCCTTATCATCTTGACATCTACTTTAAATGATATCTGACCATTATGTTTGTTTATCATCTCTCTTGAGTGACATTTTATAATAACAATAGTAGCCTAAATATATATCTCATTTGCTGTGCGCTGGGGAGAAACAGACAGGCTGGCAACTTTTCTGGTATCAAATTGGTGATTACGGGATGATTTGGATGCAGCAGCCTATTTGAATGACATGCTGTCGGGCGGACGGAGCTGCTTGACTCTCGGCCGGGTGCGAGGCGAGATTGGGGACATGTCTCCGCATGTCTTGGGACATGCAATCGGATCGGCCTGTCACCTCTACAACGTTAACGTGCAGGAATCCCCGGTGATCATTTAGTCTAAAATCACATAGTTTTGCTGCATGGCAGCTCGCGAGGTCTCACAGTGAACGACACCAACACAGCGTTTCACCGGGGTACGCGCTGCTTCACTCAGACGGGGGTTTGAGTGTAGGCTCAGACGCAAAGAGACAGTCTCTCTCTCTCTCTCTCTGCATTATAATGTGTGTGATTGCGTGTTGGTAGGGGTCCATGGCTGGTTTGTGTCCAGGGCCCGTGGACATGTTAATCCGTCCTTGCCTGTGCGGTGGCACACTTGGCAAAGTACTGGCTATAGAGGTAGGCTATATTATTGCACGTCGAAAAGTGACTCAAAGGGACAATGACCATTCGTCAATGAGGACGAGTTGGGGAGAAATGTTGAGTGGTTGGGAGTGAGAACGTGGTCTTACATAAAAAAAAAATATGTGGCCTATTATTTTATTCGAACATGTAGGCTATACATTTTACAGATTGTGCTCAATAGGGCATAGGCTATGGGTCAGTGTATGCTATGATCCTATTATAAAGGCTACTTTTACGCTGGAAATACAGAAGCAGGAAGCTCTCAGTGGCACAGCCAATGAGACTCGTTTATTTGTTTTCATATAATTGGGACTAAGCTCTTAATACAAAGTAACAAAACCCTCTGTTCACCCATTTCCTTGTTCTGTCATATTCGTTTTTCGTTTTGTACCAATAAACAAGAAAGGAAAATTCGGATGGGATTTTCGTTTCTGCATTCCAGCTGGAAAACGGTAAAACGAAATTACGATCGGTATATTCCTTTCTGTCACTTTGGATTCAGCCCTTAGTACAAAATAACACTTTATACACGGACCCACGTCCTACGCCTGTTTCTCTTTATAAATCACAATCAACTCTAAATGTTGGGCAGCCTTTGCGGGCTTCACATACCGCCCATATTTACCCATACATAGTCATCGACACGCCCGAATTAATGTCAATTACTGAGTGCATGAAGGCGGTAGTGGCAATCGCCGATTGAAAGGGAAATGGAAAAATAGACTCCACACGGTGTGGATCACTGCGGTCACACCGAAGTACCCGTTGGAGAAGTGGCGAACAGGGAAAATATAGTTTGGTGGCAGTGTGAGGATAAAGGCGTCAGAGTGCAGCCTGTGGCGATCTCTGTGAACGCTGTGGCCGAAACAAAAAGAAGTGATCCGACATAAAAGTGGACGCAAACAAGTGCATATCCTCACACAACAGTGTTTGTGCCACGAGAGGGGGGCACTGAGACCCCACATGAGATATAGGTTGCGTTCCGAATCGCATACTCTTTCTTTTTCTATCCTACATACTACATCCGACGATAAAAAGAATCTAGTTAGGATGCAGTAGGCATACTATTGGAACATACTTTACTGTCTTATTTCATCATAACATTGCGCCTTGATCTTGTCTCTTGCTTTTATATCCGTCGCATCCCCGTTTGTTTTCATATGGAGGCTTCGTCGATGTGACGTCACTTCACGTGCGCACTGGATTGTGGGTCAGAATTGCCGAAATAGGATGCACTTTTCAACACTAAGGGCCTATCCGAAAAGTCCAATCTCCTAACCTATACGCCTCCTTTCCTATACCTTAACCCTTAAACGTCATCGGGGTTAAGGAGAGATAAAAGGTGCTTCCTATCGGACATAGGAAAGGACAGCGCTGTTTCAAATGAATTCGACTCCACTTTTCCTAACCGACGTCATTGCGCGACGGCGAGTATTGCTGATGTGAGTCAGCGTGAAACTACACTATTCTCTGAAAATTGACTACAACAGATTTTAATCAGGTTGTCGCCAACAGAGTGAGAATCACTCCCATATATCCCAATTCACATGTGGAATAAAAAGAGGCTACACTTATGTTGATGTTGAAATGAACTGCCCCCAGTAACTTACCAGTAATAACTGGTATTTTATTTTCTTATGGTGTAAATTATGTGCTACGAAAATAACTATTATGATGTTGGTCTTTTATGAGTTCTTTATTATCTTAATGGGGGAGGGGAAGGGGGTATTTTGTTTTAGCCGAGTTAAATCTTCCTCTCTTCTCTTCTCCTCTCCTCTCTTCTGTTTTACCTCTCGTTCGTATTCGTGTAGAGTCGGTAAACTCCGGCGGTGGTCTGTTGCTTTAATCTTGCCGCCGTAAAGGATTATGGGATACCACTATCTCCTTTCCTTTAGCATAGGTTGGTCCGGAGTAACCTATGCTAAAGGAGGGTTAAAGGATGAATCGAGGCTCCTTTCCTATGCCTTTCCTAAGCATTTTGAGAATTCGGATCACCTATCCGCCGAGTAGGCCTACTTCCGGTTCATCTCGATAGGAAAGGAAATTTCCTATGCAAAAAATACTTTTCGGATAGGCCCTAACAATCTTGGCCGCATGAAGTAGGACATCCGGGTACTTCTAACCATCCTAAATCTGGCCACAGGAATCGGGGGCCTATCCGAAAAGTCCAATCTCCTAACCTATAAGCCTCCTTTCCTATGCCTTAACCCCTAAACGTCATCGGGGTTAAGGAGAGATGAAAGGTGCTTCCTATCGAACATAGGAAAGGACAGCGCTGTTTCAAATGAATTCGACTCCACCTTTCCTAACCGACGTCATTGCGCGACGGCGAGTATTGCTGACGTGAGTCGCGTGAAACTATACTATTCTCCGAAAATTGACTACAACAAGCGCTCGTTTGATCCATGCGTTCTTTTCATATTGATTTTAATCAGGTTGTCGCCAACAGAGTGAGAATCACTCCCATATATCCCAATTCACATGTGGAATAAAAAGAGGCTACACTTAGCCTATGTTGATGTTGAAATGAACTGCCCCCAGTAACTTCATTAAATGTGAAGTTGGTATTTTATTTTCTAATGGTGTAAATGATGTGCTACGAAAATAACTAAATTATGATGTTGGTCTTTTATGAGTTCTTTATTATCTTAATGGGGGGGGGGGGTATTTTGTTTTAGCTGAGTTAAATCTTCCTCTCTTCTCTTCTCCTCTCCTCTCTTCTGTTTTACCTCTCGTTCGTATTCGTGTAGAGTCGGTAAACTCCGGCGGTGGCCTGTTGCTTTAAATCTTGCCGCCGTAAAGGATTATGGGATACCACTATCTCCTTTCCTTTAGCATAGGTTGGTCAGGAGTAACCTATGCTAAAGGAGGGTTAAAGGATGAATCGAGGCTCCTTTCCTATGCCTTTCCTAAGCATTGTGAGAATTCGGATCACCTATCCGCCGAGTACTTCCGGTTCATCTCGATAGGAAAGGAAATTTCCTATGCAAAAAATACTTTTCGGATAGGCCCTAACAATCTTGGCCGCATGAAGTAGGACATCCGGGTACTTCTAACCATCCTAAATCTGGCCACAGGAATCGGGACATCCTAAATCTTCTTTCTACATACTATATAGTAGAAAGTATGCGATTCGGAACGCAACCACAGATTCGGAGAATTCATCCCGGGGCAGTGGCGGGCGGCGGAGGGTTAATAATAAACTTCACAGTCCCTTTCAAAACACAATTGCGACGTGCTTAAACACAAAGAAAAACAAATAGATAAAACGGACTAAAAGCCGTGACAAAAATCACAGTAGCCTATGTGATGTACAGTAGGCTTATCATTAGTGTATATGAAAAGGTGCACTCCTGTCTGCCTGACTGAGGCATCGAGAACAGTGTCAGTGTAAAATTAATAGGCTGTATTCCACCTCAATATTATCAGAATTAATTCCACAACATGCAGATAGGTTATTCTTTAATAACTGCAGCTTATTCGAACGTTGCTATTTTGTTTTTATTTGCACTCATATATCTCCGTTTGTAGGCTATTTAAGATCCTAATTCATTTTGTTTTTGTTGGTATCACTCCATGGAATAATCCGTGGAGGCATTTGTTCATTAGTTGTAAGAATGGCTTCATCCGTTTTGCAAAGGAACTCCCAATATATGATAGACCTACATGGCTTATAATAGGCCTATCTGGATTCATTTTACACAAACACATTCGTTCTCGCACTTCATACATGTGCCGACGGAGTCGCCGTTTCTCCTTTCTCCACTTTCTGTGCGTACGCATGGGTCAGAGTTTGCGTGGAGGACCGCACATCTCCCGTCAAGTTTGTTTTTTATAAATCCCAATATTTGCTTAGAAATTGGCGTGCGCCCTCTTCTGGGCGTACGCCATGTTTATAAATGAGGCCCCAGACCCGTGGGAAGGTGGGATTTCAAATGGGTGGAAATAAAAGGATCCACATGCACTAGAAATGTCACTACAACACAATTCTGGAAGACCTGTAAAAATAGATGTTTTTAAATATATATTCGAAACTTGGAGAGAGATTTTTGAGTGTGCCTGCCAACTCCACAATCCAACCCAGTGTGGCAATTGTGTTGGGGAAAGTCAGGCATGGTCTTACATCTTATTTGGGAGAATAAACCCAAGTTGGGAACATGTCATTAAAGAACACTTTTTTTGTTTAGGGAGTGCTGACATAATACTTCATTTCCACTGAAGCATATTGGCTCACACACGTTAGTCCTTTAGCCCTTGGTCACCATGCTAACATCAGCCATTGTGTTCCAGTCAAGCAGCAGTCATTGCAGGTGTATCAATTGGATTAGCATTAGTAGGCATCCTCCACCCAGAAAAGGCACACAAGATATAATGCAAAGTAGAGTAGCAGAAGTACAGTCACGTAAACCAGTCGTAGGTAGCTTTAGTCCAGATATTACCAACATGTAAGCCAGTTGAGCATGAGGATGAGAAGGATTTTTTAAATTTTGAGAGTTGAATAAAGCTTCAGCCTAAATTGGCAAACAAACAACAAAAAAAATGCAATGCTGTAATTTTAGCAACAGAAAAAAAAGGAACATGAGAACTCAGATATTTTTTTTTTCTCAAGATGTCAAGAGATTTCCACAAATTCCCTGCTGGCGCCGCAGGTCTTGTTCACTCTGTCAGACAAAGACAGCTGTCAGTTACATTAGCAGCGGCCACAGAGTGTAAAAAAAGAACAATAGCTTTTCAGCACCAGAGTTTTCAGAAGAAGTGACTGACACTGAAGAATTGCTCGATTGGGTGCTGTGCTGGCCTTTCTTTCTCTGTCTGTACAGAGGCAGAGTATGTTTTTCAATACTCCTATGAGAGGCGAAATCCTTTTTGCCATACTTAAGAAAAGTATTTGGGTTGTACTGTACGTGGGCGTGACAGCAGTCTTTTAAATGAACATCTTAAAGTTGTGTTCATGTTACACTTTCCAAGCCAAAGAAAATGCAACTTTTAAGTTAACCAAATATTTTCCTTTTAGTTCGAGTGGTGATTTAAAGAAGGAAACATACTTAAGACGTGCCTATCCACATCAACACCACAGAAATGTGTGTGACACCAATTTTCCAGTTTGTTCGTCTCAACATTTCCTGACAACTGACAAACACGCCATCCAGACAGTTGTTTAAGAGTACACAAGGAGATTTGTGCTAAAAGTCAGTCAGGTTGTCCTTGCTGTATCATTTTCGTTTGATCCTTCAACATGGTTTGAATATGATAACTGAAATTTGCAGCATTGGCACCTCTTCATACCACTTTGTTTCAGACTGCGAGCAGCGAGTTGCCAGCATAGACTTCAAGGGGCCCATCAAATCTTTTAATTGCCTCTCATTATTTTAAGCTGCACTCACTCGAGGAGACCTTACATGAAGCTAACCCCCTTATACCTGCAGCCCAGACACTACGAGTGTTTATTCAAACTCGTTACTCCCCTCCGCTCAGAGTTTAATATCTGCATAATAAATCTGCCAGCGGTAATTGGATGATACATAATAATCTAAATGATGGCCATTAAAAGCATATGCTCGTGTCGAGATGGCTTTGTCCCTTTCGTCCCACGGTTCCAAATGATGCGTCCCCAGAGTGATGCCGTGGACTTGCTCGTGCAAATTCTACCTGCTTTGTTTGATGGCCTGTAAGCACGGAGCCACGGGAAAATAAAAGAATGGCCCAGCCCATTATCTTTAGTTACAACGGTTGTCTCACAGCTCCGTATTCAGACAGAGCTCTGGGTTCGAAAGCACAGTTCTCTCTACCAGTTTTTGCTTGGACTTGATAGGATTAACCCTTTCATGCATGGTGTTAGTTTATCATGGTTATTTTCTCCAAACCACTTTTAGGCAGTTTCAGTATAATTGATAGCAATATTGTGACAGGAGTTACTATCTTGTATTCCAAATATTCAACTCAAGATGGCCTATTACACATTACGCCATTGTCAAGTTATCTGGGGTTGATGTTCAATGTGCCTGCCACACTTGACATTAGCCTGGTCCAACCAGACCATCGTACTTAATTTCATTTGTACAGAAGGTCTGGAAGTGCTGTAAGTGGCAAACGTTAACTCACTTGGAGGCGGGTGTCTGTCGAAGTTTAAAACTATTGGATCTGCCCAGTGCCACTCTGGATTAGCCAACCAATCGCATCACGTTTGGTCATCACGTGTGTCATGAGCCGGCTTTTGATGGTGCCGTCCAGTTGGACAGGGAACTCGGAAATTTCCGACTTCACTACATATTGTAGTCTATGGATCTACCGGTACCTGGCAACAGTAACTTGTTAGAGCCTAACGTTTAGTTATTTGGACGAGAAAGGTTTTAGGCGTCCATACTTTCGCGAGCAGATGCAATGGAACACAGACAGGTCGGAACTCGGAACTACCAAGTCGGAAATCTCCTTCTTCCGAGTATAAAGGAACGCAGCATTCAACTGAAACTGGAGCGGCCACTCGCTCTGTTCGCTGATTGGACGATCGTAGATTCTCCGGAGAATCTGGGAAATGCGCTGTACACCCAGACTGACTACTGAAGGGAAAATCAAATTTGGCCGGAAGTAAGCGGGCGGGCGGAGCCAGCCTAACTTGACATGGTAGGGATGGGAGAAAACGCAGGACAACTCAAATCTTTTCCGTAGTTTTTATTTTTCATCAATTTTTGCAACATGCCTTTTAGATTACGAAAGGAGGTTTAACAAAAGAGAAATTAAATCAAATTAGTTTTCAAACCAATCAAAATGCATAACCAAGTATTTAAATTAAATCCAAATAAATCAGTAAGATATTATCTATCACAATTATAATTACAATACCAATATATATATATATATATATATATATATATATATATATATATATATATATATATATATATATATATATATATATATATATATATATATATATTCCCATATAATATAAGGTATTTACCATGAAAGACAATATCACCCCTTCATGCATTAATCTACATAACAGGTGAGCATATATATACAAGTGACAAAGTGCACCATTTAAGCACCAATGACCCTCCATACAAACATCCCCACCATGTGCGCCTCCACCAAATGTGCCCAAGACGTCACTGCGCCGTCTGATGCGCTGACACATAAAAAACATGACAAGTGAAAAAAGTGCCAGACCCCTGCGCATTGTGCAACTATACTGTGGTGCAAAAACAGAAAATACATACCAATGCGTGCTCTCTCCCGTGTACAAACCCTTCACCTCCCGACCGGAAACAGCGGACCTTTATTAACTCACCCGTGCACACTCACCTCACGTGCTGCAAACAAGCTAAGTGCCGCCCGGTGTGATCAACAAAATGAAAAGAGTTTTTATACACAGGAAACCCACCACCACTGATATGTGTTCTAAAGCACCACCAAAACCCAACAGCCATTAAATGACAACTTTACATACAGAGCAAAATGAGCATTTTCTCAGACAGGGGCAGCGTAGGTCAAAAGGTCATAGGTCATATCATCTGAAGTAAATCGCCACAATAACAGTACAAGCTGCACTAATAATTGTGCTAATGGATGTAAAGCAGTAAGTGGCCCTCTTGAGGCTTACTTTACCTGGTATAGGCCCTCTCATCCCCATGTGTTATCAGTGGAGAAGTACATTAAGTACAAGAGGGGCTCAGAGACCAGTGGAACACAGCCTAATCCCATCACTGGTGTGTGCAGCAGCAGCAAGGCCCACAGGGAACAGTTTGCCCGAGACATCTGGCTGGTCTGCTGCAGCTAGTGTGTGTACAGGTCAGGGGTCCGCTGTACTTACTCATGCTGCTTTGGCGACTGACACTGCTGGCCGCGAGGGGCAATACTGTTTTGACCCAAAATGCTTTCTGTGCACTTGTTACAGTGCACTGGACTTTAAGTAAGGATGGCTTGATTGTGGGAAGCTAGCCTGCTGTGTCCTATTCCCCTAAGCTAACAAGGCCCCCTGCAGTGTTTGTGATGGTGACAGCGATGAGCCCAGTCCCACACTACTACTAATGAGGACTTCTTTTCGCTACGGATGATGGGGCCGATAGGACATCTTTGTACATGGATGAGAATGCCTTTGTTGTTGGTGGTTGGATGAAATTGTCAAGTTCCTTTTGTTATTCCTTAAAAATAATGCGACTAATAGGCTTCACTGGAGACCAGGATGGTTGCAAAGCGAGACTTTGTTTTTGTTGTTTATTTTTTCATGATGAAAAGAACAACGTATGGCTTTAAGGTTCTTAAGCAATTATATTTGTCATCCTTGGTATCCATCAAACGTCGCTTTAGATTCACGACTGGACGTTGTAAGCTTGATATTATAATTTCAAAGGGTTGAGTTGGATATGTCAACTACTCAAACCTTCAATTATCTGTTCATTGTCATACAGAGCATCCACATAGCCAGCTCATGTAAAAAAAAATGAAAAATAAAATAGGCTGTGACAAATGAATGTTGTCTGACACAGGTGTTATTGAGGCCATCACTGGCCCAAAAGTTCTCACGAGAATTTTATCCATCACCACCTGTTTGGGCAGAAAAGCTGAGAATGTATCTCTACGGTCTCTCAAATCCCATGCAGACGTTGCTGCAAGTGTTTGCTTTGGGACTGAGTGTGCATAAATGCATTCGTAATGGTGTTAGCGTATCAGCTTGTTCTTTTCGATGTGTGTTTTCGGATTGTGTGGCGAAAGCTGTGATTTGTGATTGCTTCCCTTGATTACTCGCTGGTGTCCCGTGGTGCTTTGAAGCAGAGTGTTGTTGCCAACCCCTCGGAAGAGAAGCTATACTGAGCTTTAACAAGTGCCTGTGGGCCCCAATAGGTCACAGGTCATCACACCTTCACACATTGGCACAGACACAAACACACACACACACACACACACACACACACACACACACACACACACACACACACACACACACACACACACACACACACACACACACAACACTCTTCCTTTTGAGAAGCATCGATTACTGTCTGTCTGACCCACAACCCACAAAGGTAGCATGTTCCCTGCCTGGAGGATCCTCCCACACCCCCTCTCTGTATGAAAACATCCACAGTTTGTTCAGTCAGTTTTTTCAAGTTTCAGTTTACATTGAGGAGTTCATATCAATGCACAATAATGTATTTGTTAGGTGCAACAACAACTCAAGCTGAAACAAATAATATAGAATTGAAATGATAAAGCAACTTGATTGTACAGTGCGAGACACAATTTGAAGTCAACAAATAATTCTGTTATTCAGCTATGCTGTATGAGTTGATAAGATTTAGCTGTGTCTACTGTGTCACTGATCACTTCATACTGTGAAAGCAATATCAAGGTTGCAGACTAACACCACACAATACATACTGTAAGCCCAATATGAACCCAATACGGCTATGCTCAATTATTTGTGATCGTTATTTAATCGTTCTAACATATTGTGTTTACCTTTTATGCGGCCCAGTGATTGTACTCTCAGTCACCCTGCAAGACAATGTCAAGAGAACCCTTAATAGTGAACCAATAGCCAAGTTCATCTGGATAGACTATAGCTTCTAAGATCAGAAATTCCCGTGGGTTTGTGGTTTTCTCCCGGGCTTGTTTGAACTCCATTGGCCTCGGTTTCCTGTTCTGAGGTCAGCGTCCAGCTGTGTCTGTGTGCCGAGGCTCTCTGGATAATTACTTCTGTGAATAAATCTGCCCTGTATAGATCGCAGAGTTTATATGCAATTGTGAAGACATCCCACACCTGAAAGTGTGTGTTCAGGAATCCATTTTGTTTCCGACTGCTAATCGAGATTGGGGCTGTGTCTGGCAGATAGTATTTCTTTCTTCTCCGATAAACTTAGTCTCTCAAACAACCCTACAACCTTTTGCCCAATGCATCAGTGGTAGCGATAGTTTATGTGCTTCACCGGTTGGTGTGATGCTTTTTGGCATTCCTCAAGGATTTGACTTTAAGAGTAAATTGAGAGAATTTATATTTTGAAAGGACAGCTTTGAAAGGTCATAGTAATAGTATAAGACCTCATAGTTGCTTCTCAAGGTGACTTCTGTGTGAGTCATCTCCTCTCCAGTCAGGCGCTCAGCAATCAATAGAATTGATACGCTCCGAGTGGCTTGGCTTATAGAATTGACACTTGGCGCCAGTGATGCATTCAGTTCAATTGGCTGTTAAAATAATGAATGAGGAATCCATCTTTCTTTTCTTTCAGCATTCCGCTTGTTTAACTTCATGGTCTTGTTTGCCATCTGACAGCCTTTCACAGAACACATCCGGACCTAAAAATACTATTCTTCAATTGGTGTATCAGAGCGAGTGGATAGCAGGTATGATCGCGATGCCTTCAGGGACCGACCTTGTTATTACAGGGAGATGGACCTACCTAATGTGTTACCTTCTTTAAGCAGAGGTTAAGGTCGGAATGCTCTCTCTCTGAGCATCTCGAGCATCTTGACACGCAGGCTCATTAGCGAGTTGGGAGAGCCGGTGGGAGATTTTTGTATTATGTGTGGTACACATGGTGAATGAAGATGAGGTGTTGGCCAAGGCAGATACCAGTATTCTCACTTGGGTTATTCTTAGACTGGAGGCTAAGGCTTACTTCTCTGATCTAGCATGCGTGATTAACTGAAGAGAAATTTAAATCTCATAAAAAGAGATTCTTGTGTTCAGTTTGTTTGATACAGGGGATTTCAAATCGAACAGGTTATGTTATATGTTGTAAGAGCTTAATTTACAGTATGTAATAGGATTATGATATTCTGTTATCTCTTCAATTAAAATAATGGCCATCACTGGAGTATCCTAAAATGTTTGGATTATATTTTACCAGCTGTATTGCAGTGCTTTTGTGACATTTTTCTACTTAAAACTTTTGATGTTAGCTGACCAGATCACAAACAAGGTTTCTTTTTACTTTCTCATCTGGAATCTTATATATTTCCATCAGCTAGTCAACTTTGATAAAAAATAAAATAAGAATGAAACAGACATTTTGAAAAATTATACAGAAAAAATGTCTTGGATCCGGGCTGTACCTTCTTACACCCCATTTCTACCATGCTGTGGTGTGTTTCAGTGACAGTAGCCTAAGGCCTGTCTTTCAGAAGTCCATAGAGCTAGGGGTTGAACAGTGGCATTACAGCTAATGACATCCTATCATGTTTGAAAAAGAAAAGCCTCAGGTATAGGAGGAGGAAGTAAGTGGGAAAGAACGTGTAGATAAAGATAGTGTCGAGGTGTTGGGAGGAAGCACGGTGACATCTGCCGTCTTTGGTGGCTGCGTTTTGAAATACAGTAATTAACTCACGTCTGTACGTGTGAGCGCCGAGATAAAAGGAAAACTTGCGACTGCCATTAATCTCGCAGACATTTTCTGTTCCCACAGCCTGTGATTTTCCACTGCAATAAGAAACGAAAGGGAGCAGAGTTACACTCCCAATCAAGCAAAGTACCTGCACCGTTTTGCTCACTTCAAACGGCTTGCTTTATAGTGACATTCATGATTGGGATCAAGCGCGGGGGCCGCAGCCAGATTTTTTTTTGTGCAAACAGTGTTGGTTTGGCATTGAGAGTTATGACAAATTGTTACCTTCAGCTCTTTTTTTCACAAATCATCGCAATTACATTTAACAGCCGAGTGGAATCTCTCTCTTTCGGGAAGATTTTCAGATTGCGAGCTACGTTTTGCACTCTTTTTAAAAAACGATTTATTAGAACACACAAAGTAATGGTTTACCCCATAAAAACAGCACTTATAGCATTTTTTTGTCACAATAATCACGAAAGCCCCCTAGAGAAACATATTGACTCATACCCACCAAAAACTAAATCCACACACAACACAGCAAATTGAGCTGGAAAAGCTGGGGGTTTTAAGCGTATGCCCTACGTCAACAACCGACCCCAGAGGCCGGCCGTGCCAACATGTGTGATCAGCACCGCCGAATAAAAAGCTGTTCATATACAGATAAATTCTAAAAATCACAACCAGATGGACAGCTTTAATCGCCCACTCCTAAAAAAAAAAAAACATCAGTTGGAAAAGCTCAGCGAACGTTATAAGCCTTTTCACTATTTATAGAAAAAAAAGTCTCCCCCATTGAAGTCTCCAATCGTTCACAGCAAAAAAAAGCGAAAGTGAAAAGCAATTTGTCAAAAGTACAAGGTTGAAATGGAAGTTGCCCAGTGGAAGTGATTGACACTGGCAGATTTTGAAGTGAAAAAAAAAAAAAGAAATGAGCTCAGGATAATATGGACTTCCAGAAGCCGGTTCTCATCCCAGGCTGAACTCTGAGTCCTTTGGCTGCTCCCACAGCGGTGCTTAATGCCACTTTGTATTGCTGCTGTCTGCTGCCACTGTTGATGGACACTGGTATCGGAGAAAAAAACACACAAACACACACACACACACATTCTGCAGTGAATTGGGATTTCTTCTTTATACACTGCATTTATGAAATAAGCTCTCACTTTTGTGTATTCATTTAGTGATTCTATTCAATTATAGGATCACGACATTACATTTTTGGAAGAGGTTATGTCAATAGGCAGACTCCTATTTGTTTTGTAACCACTGACTACATGCTGGAACTCAACCAGCAGATTTCTTCAGAATTCCTTAAAATAAAAAATAAACAGATAGTTATGCTTCTAAGCCAAGATAATGGTCCACTATCTGTACATTTCTGCAAGATCTAATATTTGAAATGATGACTGTTTTCACCAAGGTAACAGTGTGCAAGCAGCAGCAACTGCAGCAGCAGCTGTGTTTTGATAAGTTTTACAGTTGGTTCCTTGGCTTGACTGCTGCCAATGTGTCAGACAATCGTCTGTGTTTTGAAACAGTCAGTCTGCTGCCTCAAGATTGAACACATTTGGCACATTTAAGTCTTCTTTATGTATAAGCAATGTCAGGTTAGTGTGTTAATTTGTTAAAGACAAGTAAAATGCCACACTTTCATAAATCTTTTTCTGGTTAATACATTTCAATATGTAGCCTACCCATTAATCAGAGAGTAGCCTTATAGCATTGACTGCAAGAAGACACAGTTAGACACCAAAAGGATAAGTCAGTGAGACTACTCAGGCATTTGTATATGCATTTGTTAAAAATCTCTAAAAGGTTTTTGTGCACAGATGTTACCAAGAAGCACATGCTAGTGAAACAGGTGGCAGACTGCTCAGATTGGTGCACATCATTGTCACGTGAAGGTTTCTGCAGCCTGCGTAATGAACAGAGACAAGGGAATAGTTTGACAATTTGCTTTCTCGCATTCTTTTTTATATTATTTTGTTTTTGTACTTTGGGCAGAGGATTAGGCTAAGCTAAGCTAATTGTCTCCTTGCTCTCGCTTTATGCTTAGCAATAAATAGTTATGCTTCTAAGCCAAGATAATGGTCCACTATCTGTACTAATTTGAGACAATCAGCAAAGCAACACACTATTCCTTGAATGATGTGTATGTAATCCAACTAGAAGGGTATACACATTAAGTGGGTGTTTGCCTGTAATTTCACAAAGTGGGGTGTATTTCAGAGGTAAAGGAGACCCATCTCCATCTGCTATACAAACAATTCCAGCTAAATTTGAGTACATCTACAGAGCACTAACCTATCATTTCCTGAGGCTGAATCTACCCGCTTATTAATGGCCTCTTGGACTATTAAGCTAATGCTATGATTGCTTTTAGTGTCACTCAGTCCGAAGAAGATCCCGGGCAGTGGCCACTCATTCTAACTCTCCATTATGAGACAGTCATTGAGATTCAGAGGAGAAGGTCTAGAGGTACATCTGAGCATGTGTCCGTTTGCCCTCACGCTTGTCTGTTGATATTGAGTTATTTTCCAATCCAGTATGCCTACATGTCTTTTTTTCTGTGTCTGCATGCACATAAGTTAGTAGTGGGACTTAAGTTAGTCCTGTGAGAGAGCTTCGGTCGTGTTGATGTGTTTAGTACTCTGGGCAAAGTCTCTCTCCCTTCACAGTATGAAGGCTTGTTCACATCTGGGCTGCCACTACCAGGGGCGCAATTAAGATGGAAAATAAATGTAGGTCGTGCAGACATGCAACTTGTGACATGGAATGACACAGCATGAAGCTAATGCAATATGTATGAATTCAGTTTGTGAAGCAAAACTGTCCCATACTTACTCACAAGCCCCAAAGGATATGAAGTACACATGATGGATATACAATGGACAAACACAAATTATGTCATCCGTTTAGCTGATTTATGAACGTACGACTACATTTTAACTTTTAAAAGATGGGGCAACTGTATATATATATATATATATATATATATATATATATATATATATATAAAGTTTTTTTCTTTGCTAATAACAAATTTCCTTCTTACCACTTCAGTTTGGTTCTTTATTCATAGGTAGTTTGACTTTCAAGCACCGCCTGAGCAATAATCAATGGCCTGTACAGCCACTTTACTTTCCACTGAACAGTTAATGGAGTGAGGATAAGCCACTCAGATGGGCTTCTGGCCTTTAGCTGTTGTGCTCCTGAGGTGCTTCTCAGCAAGAAATCCATGAAGTACCGTAGGCTTCTCGCAATCAGCAGCCCCAACTTCCCTTTTCATACGTCAAAGCAATATACTATAGATTCAGTGTATAAAAGCATAACATAGAGTATGTTAATGTTATTCTGACATAAATAGGACATTTCTAGTGTAAGGTGTAGCTCTGTTGTGATATGCCAGTCACACTTGGCCAGCGTTTCAGTTTTACGGCACGTGATAGCAATTTAAAACATAAAAAAAATAAACTGAGGCTACAAATTATTATTGGATTCCTCCAAATTGCTGGAAAAATAGATGAAAAATGCCCTATGGTTGACCCTCTATATAAAGCCAGACCACTGTGTGTGTGAGTCATTGACTGGCTGATGGATTCGCTCTCCAGTCAAAGTGTCCTGGTGACCTAGTTGGCATAGATGTTTATCGTGCACCAGCTACGTTTCTGGTTAGCGCTCGCCCTGGGGGACTTCAATGTGTTTTACCTTCCCCAGTGTGCATTTAACAGCTGGACACCCAAAGCACATTTCCTTTTTCTACCGTATTGCACTCTAAAAAGAAAAGAAAAAAAGTAAAGAAAAAAAAGCAGTTTGTGAAAACAGCATGAACGGCGGTAGCTTCAAACAGTCATTTAATGTAATTATGTTTCGATTATTAGGAAGACAAAGGTCAACCGTTCTGATTATTAATCAATTGGGTGTCACGCTATTTCTCCAGCTTTTCAAAATAAGAATATTTTCTGTAATTAAGCAAAAACAATCACTTGTTTTTAGTCTGTTGCTCGGACAAAATAAAGTCATTTGAAGTCATTGACTTGGGAAATAGAATTGGCAAATTTTGTATTAACAACTATCAACAGATTAAATCGGAAAAAAGTAATGAATCAATTCAAAGGTTAATTGGTATTAAAACCATTGTCAGTCACTCTTCTTCTTCAAAATCTTTCTCTACATCGTGGATATGATCTTTCTTAAGCCGGTCATGTGTTAAGCTCTGAAAGCGTATTCCTCCTCATGCATTCCCACTCAGTTGGTATCTTGCCCTGAACATCTGGGCGCTGCAGTTGGGAGCTTGTTATCATGTTCATGACCTTGACTCTCCTCTCTAGAGATTGCTTCGTTGTGCATTGTGTGTTGTAAGAGGGAAGGCAGCAGAAAAGAAAAACTTGGATTTCCACTATTGCAATCAAATTTTCTCAGGAACTTCCATGTGCTTAAAAAAAATCAGCCGTGACCTCCAAATGAAATCCAAGAAGATCAAATGTGTTGACAACACTATGTAAGACGGAGTGTAGCTGCAGACACCTTGTCCTGGCCACACACAGACAACCGAAACACACTCGCATTCCTTCCCCCACACACTCGGCTGAATGACAGTCTTCAACTGTTCCACTTAATTGTAGTTTATACAGCCTGCGAAAGAATGTCTGGCATTTATTGGTTCCCTGTGTTTTACTTTACTACAAATGAACGAGTGAGTGTGTGTGTGTGTGTGTGTGTGTTTGGAATAAACGTCTCCAAGAGATGAGCAGCACAAATGGTTTATTTTCCAGTGAGTCAGTTTTTTTGCTTTGTTTAAGGGAGAGTTAAATGAGAAGATCGATATCACTCCCATATCTTAATGATACACATTAAGCTTGAGCCAGGAGTCACCTATAGCTCTGCTCAGCAGAGAGACATCTAGTCTAGCTCTGTCCAAAGGTATAACAAGCCTTCTTTCAACTCGAGCACCATAAAAACTCACAAATTAACACGTTGTAACTTGTTTGTTTAATCGCTATACGAATGTGAAAATGACTCGTTGTGGTCTTTTTCTTGGCCAGGCCCAGCCAAGCTGAGCTAGCTTTTACTGGCTCTAGCTTCATACATTGAACACACAGACATAAGATTTATCAATCTTCTCATCTGACTCTTGGCAAAAAAGCAAATGAGTAAATAAATAATACCCCAAATTGTCCCAAAATTCTTTTTATGTAGAAAAAATAAAATAAAATCTTCACTGAAATGTCGAAATGTTTTGTGACATGGTGTTTTTTCAATGAAAAACACTGTTGCAATGATTTAAACTATGACCACCAAACAATAGCACATCTGTGCTCAACCTTCGTAGCAACAAAAACCTTTGTGCGTTTAAAAAAAGAAGACGTATTCTTTGGTCTGGCGTTATTCTTTCAAGTTATGAAATAACAAGCTGAATAATATGTATATCCATGTGAAATTGAGAAAAATATGAACTAAAATGAACTAAAATAAACAATAATGACCACAAATGAAACCACAGAAGGAGGATGCAGGGGTTGATGGAGGGAACTGTTGCAGAAAATAGCACTGAAACCATCAGATTACAGGGACGATGGCCTAAATGATTATGACTATAGACGTTACTAGCCACATAGCTGTGGCCAATCATATCGCAAACGGCTAATGACAATCAGCCTAAACAATCGCAACGTCAGTGCTTTTTCCTGCACTAACGCTGTGTTCCAAGTTTGAAAGAACAGTTATTAGATGTACATGTATGTTCATCATTTCTATGCTGCAATGTGGATACAATCTATGAGCATATAGACTAGAGGTGGGTTACATTAGCAATTGTTACCTTCAGCATGATTTTTTCTTTTGAGCTTGTGAGTGCAGGCACATTTTTTATTACAGCCAGTCTGCACAAAACAGGTCCCTGTTCTGGCTTATAGCCTGTCTGATTGTAGCGGTGAATCTGCACATTTCGGTCTGGTAGCGGAGAGGATTGGTTGAATTGTTCTGCATGATCAAATGTGCCACAATGCCACAGGTATTCACAGTAAAGCACTTGCATAATATCACCCACTTGTCACACTAACACTTTGCCACTTCGAGTTAAGTGCCACACAGTCTAATGGCTGTCTTGTCTGGGTCTGTGAAGTGTATTTTAGGATGTTCATGCTGACAGCACTCATTGCTTATTCACATTCATTCTTCAATATAATTTAATACCTAATCCACTATTGTATGTGTAATTTAGACCCCTCTGCACTCACACTGTGTCAGGCCAAATGGGGAGAAGCATATGACACTTGCGGGCCGATCTATTTCAAAAGTGACATTTTCATTTCTGACTTGGGTAGTTTACTTATATTACGGTTGAGGTTTTCCCTGCAGTGCTATTTGGTGCTATTGTGTACCTTGTCATGTCTCTCAAATGCTCTTTTAAAGCCACCAAATCTCTCTATTTCCTCATTTTAGTTTGGTTCCTTTGATAGAATACTGACTTTTTGATCTGGCCTCGGATTCTAACATTCTGTGTCATTTGACTATATAAGAACAAGACTCCTGTGAACACAGAAAGCTCCTGCAAATCCCTGTCTCCACATTAAAAGTGTGGACTTTGATCCCCCATCTATCCCATGGATCACAGAGACAGGAAAATAAATAACCTTTACCGACTGAACCTCGAGAGATTGCCTTAACAAGACGTAGCCCGTTCCATTTCCCCGCACACTTTCTAAATCCTCCCTCAGACTCTGCCTTGTTAGCTGTGCCTAGCTGCTACTCCTCCATAGAGGAGATGGCACTCGAGCACAGGTAATCACACACTACACTACAGCTGTGGAGGTTTACCATTTCAAGTCACCGTGGCTTTGGTGGGGCTTGCCTGTCAAAGTCACTGAGGAAGCTGATTGTGTCACCCAGCTGTCAGCAGCACAGCACCCAAGGGTGGCAGACTGGCAGTCCACAGCATTCTACATTGATAAGTGTCACCTATGTGGCAAAACCAAAAATAGACAATTTGTGAATTTGGAGTTTTTCCAGGTATTATTTTTGGGCATTTCTGCTTTTATTTGACGGTTTGGAAAGTCAGAGATGAAATGGGGAAGATGGGGAATGACTTGCATCGACCCTGGCTGGATTCAAAACATGGGTCTGCTGCTATGAGGACTGAGCCTATATGTTTATGTTAGTTATGATTTTGTCAAATCAGTGAATATCTCCTCACCATCCGCTTCCTGTCCATACTGTGTGCGCGCTGAAAAAACTAATCCGATGTTAATGCAAAGCCTAGGCTCTGTAAACAGGCATTTTGCTTCCTGCTTTCCTAAGCTGTGTATTAACACCAGTTTATTTGGGGGCGAACGAACAAACATTACCGACAGGCAGCAGATCATGACAAGATATTCACTGATTTTGACAAAAAGGTGATTTGACAACAAGCATTCTCCAGAATCACTGACTCCACCTTTAGGTCCCCTGGTGATGCTTCAGTAACGTGTGTATTGATTGTGTGTGTCCATGACTATGTCTGTCTATCTGTCCATTCATATGGAGCTGACATCCAGTGTGACCCCACCGCTCGGGCTCATATCCTTGTGATATTTGATATTTTCTCTGTATATATGTTTTTGGTGCGGTTCCAAACAGTCATAGTATAGCCTCCTTTCATGCACTCTAAATGCATACAGCATTGCACTGTAAATTACACTGGGGTAGGTCGATCCGAGACCACCAACGCTGCTCTAAATTACATTCATATATGTCACATTGTGTTATTATTATTATCTCCGTCCTCAAGATTTGTTGTTTTAAGGCCCCTATCCTTCCCGTTTATCATCTCTTCCCTTCCTATTCCTTTCCTCCCATAATTTATGCCCTCATGCCTTCTTCTCTACCTATTAAATATTCACAAAACCATTATAACGGAGCATTAAATCCCTTGTTATTCCAACATGCTATGGCTTTCTACTCAGTTTTTCTTTTTGCACACTGTTGTTGATTCTCTAGAGAGAAAACAGGCTCCCTGCCCACCTTGTTTGTGACTGACTGAGACAAAACCTCACATACATCCCTTTTTGTATCTGTTGCTCTGTATTCCATTTGTCTCCCTAGATCTTGGCATGCCTCAGGGATGATTGACCAAAAAAAAAAAAACATATTTGTATGGGCACAGGTGCTACATATGACCTTTGTTGTGTACGTATGTAGCCCATTGTGCATCTGTGTGCGTGTTTTTGCATGCTGATTGTGTGCTGCTGGCTGCTGGCCCTTTGCAGATAAAGCCTGGTGTTCTGGGGGGCCCACTTGTGGCAGGCTGATATTGCCTTTCTGTAATGCCAAGGGAGCTTAAGGGAGCTGCCTGGAAAAACCTTAGGCACCAGACCAACACAATTAAGGGAGGTAGGCAGCATGTATGTGACTGAAGGCCATGCTGGTTTACCTTGTTAATATTGTTCTGTAGATTTAAATGTCTAGACAGTATGCAAAATATTTTCAAAATCACATGTTTACAATTTATGAGTGTTCCTCTCATTTTTATTTTGGGTTGATTTAAAACTCTTTCAGCATAGCATATACCAGGTACTGTAATTCCTTTAGTCCTGTATCATTGTAATTCATTCTTATAACACAACTTCGCTGTTACCGGTTCACACAATTTCTTGTAGTATTACTTTAAATCTAGTGCTACATTGCACTAGATTTAACTTTGGTCAAGAACTTCCGTTCTTGACCAAATACCTGCAAAGCTATAATGACAAATGCCTCAGCTGTACTTTGAGCTTTGTGCTAATCACCAAAAGTGTTTCACGCAAACATGCTTAACTAACGTAGTGGCCATGTTAAATCCTACAAACATGATCCTCAGATTGTTAACAATGTTATTATACGCATATTATGTAAACTTTAGCATCTTTGCTGAAAACACAGCCACAGCCTCGTAGCACCACTGGTGTGGCTGGTCCACCTGTTTAAATTAAATTCCATTCACCTCAATTATGTTTGGGTTGGAGGTAGAAATCCTTGTCACATCAATCCCAAAACTATCTGCATGGGTTACTAGAAAATTGGTGTTATTTGTGTCAAACCAATCACGACTTCCATTTGGTCACTAGTAATAGTGTTACCATCATAGACTCATTTGCATTGTGTCACCTCAAAGGAAAGTCCTGCTAGTCCTTTTGTCAAACATGTTTAAGATGGTTCATTATAGTCTTCCTTGCGACGATACAATTTAAAATGTTGTCATTCTTTATCGTGTAGCCTTTTGGCTAGGGTGGACTCCTTGACGACATTAAAGGTACAGAAGACAATGGAAGCAAATCGAAAAAGAACAAAAAAATACAGAATGCAACAATCAGCCATGCAGTTGGGGTTGTTGGGGGCTTATCTCAGCAGTCCACATCCATTTAGTCAGGCTGCTATAATCCAGCTGATGTCAAGGTTTTGAATGCAGAACATGCAACGATCAGCATACCTTTTCAGTTTTTAATTATGAGCTTACACACCTATCAAACATCTTCTCTTCCTGATTTAAATGTTTTTTTTTAATAATATCGCATTTTACTTTATAAGATTTTAAAAAAAAAAACACTCAACAGCTCCCACACTGTGCGATGGAACACATTCACAGCCATTTCAACATCGTCGGAGGTGTTATCTATCTGGGTAAACACTTGTCTGTGTGGGATTTATTGCTTTGCAGCGGGGAGTGTTGGAGCTCATCACTCCGGAGCACGCCGGTGATTATCTGCTTTACAGGGCCATTGGCACATTTAAGCATGACCTGCTGAAGGCTGTGTAGAGCTAGTGTGTTTGCGGGCGGCATGAAAGAACCAGAGACGTGTTTTCCCAGAGCAATAAAAACAGGTAAACAGAGGTTAGGAAAATGCCACAATTTCCTCCATCCTCTCTGTCTCTCTCCCCCAGCTCTCTGTATTGGATTTTTCAGCAGTTTTTTTTTGGACGATTTCAGATTGAAGTTTTTCTTTCAAATCTGATATAGATTAATTCCATGTTTTTATTTGAAAGGGACCGATGCCACCACATAGACACTTGGACAACACATTGCGGATGTACAGTATCACTGCATTTAGAGCTACTGCTAATTTCCAATGCCCGTCCCTAGAAAGGCTTTTAAACGTTCAGAAAAAAAATGCATACTGTGTGAAACATGGCAAGTAAATACAGTACATATTGAAAGTACAAGGTACACACACCTCCACCCCCCCCCCCCCAGGTAATTTCTTCAGTTCAATCTAAAAAAAAATTTGATTTTGTATTGCTTTTATTTTTTTATTTATAACTCAGTGGGCAGTTCATTCCATGCCTTAGCTCCCTTTGATTGAGAAGGATGTTGCAAAAATAACGACTCCTGTGGCTGAGTATTGTAGAATCCACACCAGATTCTCCAGCATTCGATCAATACTGTGTGGAAAATGAAAGGGAGAATGAAGAAGAAGGGGGCTGGATGTGGGCAGGCTTGGAGGTGGTCTTGGCTTGGTGGTCTGTGTGTGAGGGGATTTGAAAGAGATGGAGGGGATGTTTCATTCAGGTACCTACCGACCATGGCATTGGAGTTGTGTACCTGGATCTCATTAGCCGGCTTTGCTTTGTCCTCTGCTTCACAGGGACCCGTAGAATACACACGTTTCTTTGAAGAAAAAAAAAGAGCAGCGTGATTGACATCTCAACAGTGTATGGGGGATTAGAGGTGATTTTGTGGTTGTTAGTGCGAGTATGTTTGGTATAGGTATTGATTCGTATGTTTTGCTGTGGCCGCTTTAATGATTCCAGAGGCTGGGGGTAAAAAATGGACTCCCAATGATAGAGATGGAGCATAAATAAATGTATATACTGTGTGAGAGAGAGAGAGAGAGAGAGAGGAGAGAGAGAGAGAGAGAGAGAGAGAGAGAGAGAGAGAGAGAGAGAGAGAGAGAGAGAGAGAGAAAGAGTGACGGCTCATGTTGAGAATGTGTATTATTTAGATTTTTCTGGGAATATCAGTACAGGCAGCTATGAAAAACTCAACATGAACACTCCTAGATGGGCATATATACTTAGATTTTCCACCAGATTTGTTTTCTCTGGTCACCCACGAGATGTACCGTGAAAACAGCCATTCGGGAGCGTGTGCCTTCCCTGTATTTTTGGCCTTGGTAACAGAGCCACTTTTAACTTCAACTATTGAATATGAAATTACATGAACACATACATGTCTAGATCCTTTGTTGATGGAGCCACAGATAACACAATAATCTCATTATAATTCAGCCTTTAAGCTAAAAAAAACTGTGTATAAATACTTCTTTGCAAATGCATGTTTTAAGGCTAGACAGGTTATGAAAGATATTAGTTCCTTAGGATTTCACATGTCAGCATTGTTTATCATGGGGTTCCAGCTGCCAAAAGAAAAAGAAAAACATGTCATGAGTGACATGCGATTGGGTGGTAATTACATTGTCTAACTGGGTTATTGTTTACTATACACAGTACGAGGCACTTGCAGAGCAAAAATAATGTACCGTGTCTAAGTACTTAAGCGCGACAGCTATTCTGATTAGCACTACTCATTATTGTGTGGTAGAAACATTTGACGGACTTGACCATGGATTAAAGGTGGAGTCAGTGATTTTGGAGGATGCTTGTTGTCTAAAACACTTTTTTTTCAAAATCAATGAATATCTCAATCCGCTACTGTGTGTGCATTGAAAAAATAAATCCAGTGTTAATACACAGGCCTGGGCCACTGTAAACTGGCATGTTGCTAGCTCCGGTGTGCCCCCTTTATTTACATACTGACATACTGTCTACGGAGCCTAGGCTGTGTATTAAGACCAGCATTTATTTTTCAGAGCACACACACAGCAGATCTTGAGGAAATATTCACTAATTTTGACAGAAGGTGTTCTCCACTATTGAAGAACCCACCTATAATTCACACAAACATTCTCATAACATGACAATTATATGTATACCTCTAAGCTTATCTTATTTGTTTTGTCACATCCCTCTTTCCCCCCTTAGGGTCTCGTCTTCGGCAGGAAGACTCCCCTCCCCGCATCGTGGAGCACCCCTCTGACCTGATTGTGTCCAAAGGGGAACCGGCCACTCTCAACTGTAAGGCGGAGGGCCGGCCAAGCCCCACGGTGGAATGGTACAAAGATGGGGAGCGCGTGGAGACGGACCGCGACAACCCCCGCTCCCACCGCATGCTGCTGCCCAGCGGCTCCCTCTTCTTCCTACGCATCGTCCACGGCAGACGCAGCAAGCCAGACGACGGCAGCTACGTGTGTGTGGCCCGCAACTACCTGGGCCAAGCCATCAGTCACAATGCATCGCTGGAAGTAGCCAGTAAGTGCTGTTGTGGTGGTGTTGATGCATGATACAGTACTGCTGTTAAGAGGTGGGATACTTGTGTTTAAAGGGATGCAACACAATATGCACATGCAGACACATGTAATAACATATAGATAATAACTACATAAAATGGCAATAATCAAACATTAGTCTACCAGATCATTCAACCCTTGAGCAATAATAACCAAGACACTATCTCTGAAAGCCAGGCATTATACCCAGATAAGAAATGTCTGAGCTCTTTCAGACATGTTAATTTATTTCCGAATCTCTTATGGTTCTCAAATGTAGCAGAATTTGATATGTATCTTCAAAGAAAGTAAGCAGCTTGTTTTCTAAAGGTTATGAAAACATGCTGGGAAAACATTTCCTCAATATTACCTTTAGATAATATCCTGAATAAACCTTTTCGTTGGGGGAAATACTTCTCTCAAAATGTCTTTCTTCGCACTTTGAACTCAACCAACTGCATCGACCTAATTATACTTTTAACACAAGCTGTTAAAAGTATAAAAGCCCATTTTTATTTTGTTACTTTTGTTCCAATGTGGGTCATTTTTACGGCCGGGGGACAGGTGGAAGCTCTGCATGGACCCACCTGTCAGACGCGCAGCAGCTGTGTGTGTGCTGAGCGTGTTCCCAACAGGTGACAGTGTCAACTCGCTGAGTCGGTGTTGCAAGTGTCAAGGGTGGCGGTGTTGCCACTAACGCAACCTTTCACTGCAGTATATCTCTATGTGGAATCTGTCAAGCTCTATACACACATATGTGTATATATATATATATATATATATATATATATATATATATATATATATATATATATATATATATATATATATATATATATATATATATATATATATATATATATATATATATATATTAGTCAGAGTGATTGAATGAAGCTTGTGTGTATGGTTGGCAGAGGGCAAAAAGTTAAAAGATCAAGGCCTACAGTCAACAGACTAGGGGAATGTGCGGATGGCCTGTGTGAATTACTATGGAGCACAGGTTCTTGCGAAACCAAAATAACAGTGGAAACTGGTGGAGGAAATAAAGGAAGTGTTGGTGACAAGGGTTAACAACCACAGTCATGCCCCTTGCACACTGTATATCCCTCTATGCTTTATTGTCCATCCCCTCTGCTCTGCTGCTCAGCTGTGTCAGCTTTACACTGGCCCTGCCCTAGCCTCTGTCTCCTGGGCACATATTTAGAATAATAACACCCCATTCTAGTAGGCCTTTCTATTTCACCTTTCTGAATTATAATGAGAGACATGGTCAAACGTTATCGCGGCTAATGCTGGATCAGCACTCCCAAGCCCAGGGCCCTCTAGGGGAAGGAATAATTTTATTACTCAGAGAGTTCAAGTAAATTTACCGTCAGGCTTTAAGGTTGAGGAAAGGAACACAGAGAAGGACTTGTTGAAGCTGCCCGGATGAGTTATGTCTCCCTGCGCTTCATCCCTCACGAGGTCACTAGGATTCATGGGTCACCCTGGGGCTGGCTAGTAAAACACCCACCCCCCCCCCCCCCCCCCTTTGGCCAAAATGCTGCTGAGATAGGGGAGTTTAAAACAAGACCGCAGTATGTTAAAGGAAAGGTTGTCCTCACTCTATCAATAGACCGATGTGTGCGAAACATTTGTCTTGTCTTGTTAATGTAGTAGGTGTTTGTGTGTCTTTTAATTGCTTCAATGTTGCTTGGACTAAGGAGAACTCTAGGGTAGTTGGGTTTCAAGCAGACATGATCCATGATAAACAGTAAGCTACTGTCTTTGAAGGATTTGCTTTGACAGACAGCCTGTACACAGTAAGAGTATACCAAAGTTGCCATTATGTTTCACTCACACATTATGTTTTTCACGCAAAAATACTGTTTTATGGATGGAAATCATTTACCAGTTTGATGAGTTTGGAGTCTGAACATACAATCATGGTAACACCACGTGCTATGCTATAGGACACAATATACGAGCTGTTTTTGTGAAAAATGATTGAGAAATTTTCAATATTGAGGTGTTTTTTCCCGTCCGACCTGGTGAGGATGGAGTATACGTGAGGGTTAGTCTACAGCAGAAGGCTAACATTAGCATACATTAGTTAAGAGTTTTGTCTTGATATTGAAAATTACTCAATAATTTTTCACAAAAACAGCTCGTATAGACAGACAAGAGTCGTGGCTTTAAATAAAGTAACGTGTATGTGTGAAAGGCATGTCGTATTAAGTTTTTATTAAGTTTGTTTGCAGAATACAGGCGTCATTCAATATAAAGTGAATGGAGCGTTGTGTATTGCTTTCCCCCATGTTGGGCGTGGCCTCCGCTTATGACGCGTTCCGCTCTGTCTCTATAAGCATATTTTTATCATTATGTAATTATGCATCATAAAATGCTATTATAGACACTTGTGCAACTGCACAAATATATAAAATATAAATTAGGTACCCCAATGTTTATTGTGTAATTGCCATTGCAAAAGCTCATATTAAGCAATGAGTATTGAGTATGTTCATACTTAAATAGTATGCATATGCATTTGAATATGATTGTAGTATCATAAAAGTTGACACAATACAATCAAAAAGATTTTCTCATAACATCCTAGATCAATGCAGCAGACTATAGAAGAAATATATCAATTATTATCTAATATATGATGACATTTAAAAACAAATAACAGTAGAGGTATGTATTGTAATGCTGTAATACTAAAGATGAGTATGGAATATAGGTTTACACTTATTCAATCCTAATTCAATGTTTACATAGAAGACGATGCTTCTAGTGCAAATAAGATATGATGTCATTCAAGGAATATTCTATGCTCCACACCTGTCCAAAAATGACATAGTCTTGTTAATTTATATGATTGGCTGTCTTGAATATCTTGTCACTTTACATAAGTGATGATGAGTTCATGGACTCTTCTACTTTGGAAGAGGAGACACTGTGGCACATTGACGAGAATCCCATAGAGCATTAGCCATTTAATCTCTTATCAACAAAGTACATTTGAAAGCTACGGTGGAAAATGAATTACTCATAACAAGCCTCAACTCAATTCCAAATTACTTTAATATATACTGTATATAAAAACCTTTTTTCGAATGGTACTTTGATTTAAGTGACGTTTAAGGTTGAGATGATGAAAAGCAGGGAGACGGCTGACGGAAGACAGGCTGACGGACGTAAAGTGATGGGAGCGGGAAAGGAGTGACATTGACGGATGGGAACAGTGGAGAAAGAGGGGGGGTGAGAGAGAGAGAGAGATAGAGAGTGAGAGAGAGAGAGAGTGAGAGAGAGAGAGAGAGAGAGAGAGAGAGAAGGAGAAGTGTCTGTCCTTCAAGGCACAGCAGTGAAACTTGTTTTCAGAACATTGAGGTGACGCGCTAGTGACAGTGACATATGTAGTATGTGCCGGTGCCTGAAGCGTGACCACGGGGTTGAAATACTGTGCAAGCACACGCGGCATGCTATCACACACACGCGCGCGCACACACACACACACACACACAAACACGGACACACTACTTGAGCCCTTTCTGAAAGCGAAAGAGATGAAATCTGGTGAAAAAAAGGACATATAACTTCGTTCCCATCCAATAAATGTCACAGAAGACACTCAGCATATATTTTTCCCCCTGCCTGCAGGGACCCCTGGAGGACCCTGGGAAATGAACACAATGTCCTATTGACCTCAGTCACTTGATTCAATCATGGAGTTCTTTATTGAGGTGAAGGCAAAGTCACAGCCTGTGTACTCCAAAGGTTATTGGATAGTGGACCTGTTCTTTAGGTTCAGTAAAGGGAAGAGGAATAAATGATATTCTTAAACTAATTGGACACTGCCATTTGCTGGAGGAGTAGTGAGGCTCGCGGCGGGGCTAAAGGTTGGGCAACAACACTGCACTGATGAAGTAATGAGCCACAGGGAGAGACAACGATACAGCCACGTCACTGCTAGCACATGAGAGCAAATGAAGAGATAGAGGCAGAAACGTCCCTTCTGATTCCTATGTTACATTGAGGATGGAAAGGAAAACATGAATCGGATATGAAGAGATAATGTGTTTAGAACAGAAATGATCAGAATCGGAAAATTATAATAATTATTAAATTACCATTTGTGTCCTACACCTAACAGATGTTGCAAAAGCAAAAGATTGGATCCTTGTGTGACTTGACAACTCACGGGAAACTTAAGAGCTGAGGTGAGGGGCCGTCTCAAAAGTGCACAATGGCCAAGAGATATTTTGATATTTTTTGTCAATAGCTTACTCTTTCCTTTTGTTATGATCACGGACAGACTTCCCACCAATTTTATTTTCGTTAACCTTTTATATCCATCTGTACCCCCTCCTATGTCATGGAATTATAGACACACACAAGTACACAATAGTACCCAAATGAGCTGCTTTAACCCATTTATTGTCAATAGCTTTTTTAATTGTGATCTTTTAACACTTTTGACCAATGTATCCTTTATGGACCAGCTTCCATTACATACACAACCTAAAAAAACACAATATACGTAGGACTTGACTTATAGACATAAAGGTTTATAAATGGCACTAGAAAGCAATTGGCTTGGTTCCTCATCGCAGGCTTTCTCCAAGAAACGTTACTTGGGATACGTATATGCAGGGCTGCCTTTACCTGCCACTAGGCCCTGGGGCTGAGAGGTTTCGTAGGCCCCCCCTTGTGGCGGTCTTACAATACAGATGCGTTAAAGCCATGTTTGTCTACCCCACAATATCTCTATTGATGAAATACAAAATCACTTAAAGTAACATGTAAATAACCCCCTCCTGGTCTAATGACTTTTATCAACCAAACACACAAGTTATTGAGGAGACAGCGGTGGGGTCCCAGGACCTTTGAGGGGGGTCCGGGGGCATGCCCCCCGGAAGAAAAATTTGAACGTTTTAAAGTAAAATGCATCAATCTGGTGCACTTTGAGAAGAAAACTAAGGCTACATCAACTGTGTCCTATGTGAGCTATTTTCTGGAATAATTTGGAGACACAGAAATACCAAAAAGCAGAAACAAAAATATAAAGGTTTAAAAAATCCAGTCATTCAGCATTCCAATTTTTTTTTAAATAATCCCTTATCACAAAGCTACTTCTCTCTTTGAATTCTTCGTTTTGTTTTTAATGGCTCAACTCAATATAGGCCCTTGATCTGCGTTGCCCCGAACAATGTTATTTAAACAAAAATAACAAAAATGTACTGGTGAATGATAGGCCCCCTGATCTTCATAGGCCAAAAAATAATGTGATTTTTTTTTCCTTTTTCTTTACTGGTTCATGATAGGCCCCTGTTTTCCGTACGCCCGCCCCCCCTACGAAGTTTAGGGGCCTATCATGAGCCAGTCAATAATTTTTAGTTTTAAATGGCAATATTCGGGGCCTTCTTAGATCAGGGGCCTATATTGAGACAGTAAAAAAAGAGAGGCCCCTAATCTTCGTAGGCCCTGGGGCTTCAGCCCAGGTAAGCCCGTGCATAAAGGCGGCCCTGCGTATATGTGAGTTCTCAACTCAGTGTTTGTGCATCCTCCATGTTTCGAAGTCTGTTAGGAAAAACCTTTGATATCAATAAGCTATGATAGTGAACAAATCTACTATCATACCAACTCAGCTGGGCACATGCAAATCTATGCCTCTTTGATACATTATATAAAATACCTCTCCGCATGGTATTCATATTTCATCCTCTTAAATGTTTGTAGTTTTCGTCTTTTTCTTCCACTTCTTGAAAAAGGGAATGCCAGCAGGAGACATGTGATGGTTTGTGCTAATTACACCAACGCATTACCGTGACGGACAAGTTCATCGTTCAACACCACACTGTGAAGTGGATCATGGGATATGTGTGTGCGGCACTCTCTCGGGAGTCTCGAGATTGACAGCTTAAAGGTGGGACCCCTGCTCTGTCTGCCTGTCCCGCTCCTCTTTGATTTAATCTTATGCTGGAAAACGAGCGGGTGTGGTAGAAAGCAGCGAAGATATAGGCGGATTCTCAGAGGTCAGGTTGCCCCCCTATCCATTAACTAATGGCTCCTCATTTCAAATGGCTGTCACCGTCGCTGACAACATCCTGTTTGAGTCACTCTGGATAAATGCAATGAAAAAATAGCTAAGTGGCAGTACATCTGTATCTGTACATCTCAGGAAAGTTGTTATTGTCTCTTCATATGGACAGGGGAATGATACGTCCCTGCGCGTCAGGCCCCTGACTTTGTCGGTCTTTATTACTCGAGAATGACAGGCTTGCTATACATTATCTGGCTTATTACACGGCTCCAACCATATTAATGAATTTATTTTAATGCTTTCATTGTTTATGGTACAGAATATGGTTCGGACCTTCCTCATAGCAACGGTAACTATGTAAATCTGTGTGTCCAATCTTACTTATGTCACCTTGACTGGAGTCTTCTTTTTCAGACATAAACCATTCAACTATAATCATTCCCTGCTCTCCTGATTCATTCAAAGTAGTGTTGAATGAAACTATTCCATAGTTTGTTGAAGGCGTATAGGCCTAGGAGTAAAGGCCTAACTGTTTGTAGACGTCTGTCATCAGATTGATATGGCAGGAGGTGATAGATCAGAACGATGTCTGTAGGTCCATAGCAACGTGCAATTATCCTTGACAGAGGGCATTATCGAGAAATAATTGCCCGTTGAATTGCCGTGATGGACCAATCGGAGCTCTGCATTTATCAGTGCCGTGTCATAATGTTTGATAGACAAACACTGACACGTTGTAACTGCCGTTCATCCGCAGCCTCCAAAGTCAGATATCGGTGTTTATTTCCAATTGCCTGTGACAGTCAGTGAACACCGCCCTGTAGCCTCTTTTCCCTCATCCTGTTTTCTGCTCCCTTGTTTCGCTCCCAGTTGGCCTCACGGTTTGATCAGCCTGTGAATAAGTATCGCACTCTGGGGACAGCTGGTTTGTGTTTACAGTGTGGAGACTGGGGCGAGTGCACTGCGAGGATTGTCTAAACAATTTTCAGTCGCTGTATATTCCCCTAGGCTCAGCGTTTCCGAGAGCCAGATTTGTGGCAGAGTGTCAGGACGTAGGGGAAAGAGTTTTTGTTTGGCTCGCAGCGGCGCGGCGAAAAAAGGGAGAAGAGAGGAGAAGAGAAGAGAGAGAGGGGAAGTACTCAAGAACTTCAGACGAAGACCATATGGCCTCCTCGGGTGTGTGGCAATATTTATCAGAATGAAAAACGGTTCCTTTTGTGTGTGTGTGTGTGTGTATGTGTGTGTGTGTGTGTGTGTGTACTTGTATAGGCATCGTTTTGAGGACCAATTGAAGCTTTTAAACATTGGAGTGAGGACATTTTTGAAAAGTGAGGATATTTTGCCTGCTTCTCCCTTCGGGACAATCCTTTAAAGGGCCGTTTGAGGGTTAAGACTAGGTTTTAGGGTTCAGGTATGAATAAGGTTTAGGTTAGGGTTTGTGTAAAAGTTGGGGTTAGGCAATTAGTTTTGATGGTTAGAGGTATGGTAAGGGGCTAGGGAATGCATTACGTCAATGAGTGTCCTCACAAAGATATACTTAAAGACATACGTTTGTGTGTGTCTGTGTGTGTGTGTGTGTGTGTGTACATTGCATTGGGATTGTGCTACATACATTAAAAGTTCATGTTGTGTGTGTGTGTGTGCGCGCATGTTTTTTCCCCAATTACTGAGCTTATCTTTGGAGGATAAGTTGCTGACGAGGAGAGACAGACATGCCGCAGATGGGGAAAAGCAGCCTGGAAGTCAAATCAACAAATCTTTATGTTGAAGACAGACTTTTGTATGCAGTGTTCTCCCGTGTGCCCATGTGTGGGTGACATTAAGCATATGCTTTGGGTATATCCATCCATTCCTACTACATGATGCCCTCCCTTACAACCCTCCAAGTCATATTGGATATCATTGTGTTGTGGGTAATGTATTCACTATTCAGCTCTGGTTGTTGCTGGGGAGACACACTGTTTGGCTCGGCCCATTTCCCCCGACACTAAATCTTTTTCCCGCTTGGCATTGAACCCCTCTGTGCTGGTTCCATTTCCCTGCAGCCCTCTCGGATCAGCAATGCATCTACATTTTAGACATTTCCGATAAGACTCCATGTTTGCTGTGTCAGGTTACAGTGATGTCATATGCATTCTACTCACTCATTGGTCGATTTGTAACACAACTAAAAGAAACTTCCCGGAGCGGCATGTCACCAGCACTCTCGTGTTTAGCTTGGGTTGTTACTGTTAAAATGAGTTAACAGTAACAACCCATCAACGAGTCGCAACTTGGCACTGACGGAAACCATGAGGTGTCTAGTATGGCCTACATTTTGCTTTGCTTGACTTTTTTCAGTGTGGAAGTATTAAGGGGCTTACAGCATGGTTGAGTAATCCGGCTGTCACCGAGGGAAAAGGGATGGTCGTGCCTTTGCTGAGATATTAGCCTTATCCATCCTCTATCTGTCACTCCATAATGCCACAGTCAACAGCACACGCCTGCCGTATCAAGGCTCGGAGGTTAATGCTATCTTCCACGTGGGGGTCAAAGGTTGCGTTGCGTTTCCAATTCAAGGCCTTGTCAGTTTTCATTTGCCAACACTTTTTTGCCTGCTCTCTCCCCCTCTCTCTCTCTCTCTCTCTCTCTCTGTCTCTCTCTCTCTCTCTCTCTCGAATTCTCACATTTCTCGTGTCATCTAGTAGAGGCGGACAGTTAGCTTTGTTCATAGCAAACCATAATAGAATATTCTGAATGAAAACCAACTGCATGGACATTCAGCTAGTTTTTGTTGCTTGTTTTTAAAAAAAGGTTTTAAAGAAATGTTGACAAACGCATCTTTTTATTTTTTGGAAACACTATTCACTCCTTGTTTTTAAATTTAGATGCCTTGCCTTCTCTTCGATTCAGGCAGGGCACCTGTCACTTAGGCACAGAACCGCTTTCATCTCATGAACACAATTTACAGTATATTTAAACTATCATAGTGGGGGTGGGGACATACCTGGTACGTGCTCCCACTACCTGGCAGTCAATAACACTCTTCAAATGCTGCATTCTATCATAGAGGTGTGCTAAGTGTATATGATCAGTATCAGCTAAACAGATTTAGCTAACCATCTGAAATCCTTGAGAGATAGAGCTGAATATCATCTGCATATAATTGAACTGAGATGCTATTATCAGACAAAAAACTGATATGTTGAGAACCTCATATTGATCAACCGAACATTCTGAAATTGAATCCTTGAGGCACACCATACATAAATAATGTGGCTGATGAAAATTTTTGCCGGGTGTTCTCAGATATCACCCTTCACTGAAGTATACTGTATCTCAATATATGGTATACTTCACAGAAACCACACCGCACACAGGCAGTGACAGACACTTGGAACCAGAGACGTGAGCAGCAGTTGCTGCTACTGCACTATTAGTAATAGACTGTTCATTCAGCATTGCTCCTGCTTCTGCTTACCCACCACAAACAGAGCTGGTTTGGTATCTTCTCTTAATAGACTGCAGATGTGCTGATTTATAACATATACAGCCCAATCTGTGGACATACCGTGGGGAGGGTGGAGTGGGTCCCCTCAATGGAAAGCTGAATAATGAGGTGAACAGTTCCAAAAGCGCTACAACCATTCCTGTTCCTGCCTGCCTGTCAGTTCTACATCCCCCTATTTTCTGCCATTTTTTTCTCCTCCTCCTCCTCCTCCTCCCCCTTCTCCTCCTTCTGGAGAATTGCTTCATCTCTCTCTCCTTTGGGAATACATTGGAACGTGGTGCAGACAGGTTGGTGACAGAGCTGCTGTTGTTGTTGGAGCTGCTCATAGGAAGCGTTGATGACCAGTAATGTGTTCCCCTATTATTGTCATACACACTGTATACAAATTGTGTGTATGTGTTTGTCTGTCTGTCTGTGTGACGCACTGACGTGATGCAGAGGCAGACAGTGAGTGAAACAAGGGCGTGTCTGTTATGTTTTCATGTTGATGCTACCCTATCCTTAAAAAATAAAAGTGGTTCTATTTTTATTTTTAATGTGAATATATGACATACAGTATGTCTGTCATTGTATATTGACAAAAATCAATAATTTTTTTTTGATTATTTAAATACCTGAACAATAATTACAAGGTGCCAAACATCATGTCTGAACTAGACTTGTAGCACCGACCGCGCTGCCACTTTTTTTTTTGTTTAACCTTTTTTATCTTTGGGAAAATCAAACAGCCTTTTGGGATGTTGATATTGCAGAATACAAATTGGGCAATTTCAATATTTTACCAATTAATTGTGTTGCTATGTGCGTGGACGTAGTATTAATTAAGATTCACGGTCTAAGAGTGTTTGTTTAGCCGGCTGCTTCCACACAGCCAGCCCCACTGAATTCCTTTATTCTGTGTCATCAAGGCCAATTTTCAAGGACTCCTTTTTATTTTATTTTATTATGCCAGACAGAAACAGGGAGATGAATGAGAGCCTTCTTCACATCCACGGCTATACCTAGCAATCTAGTACGAGTATCTACAAGCACCATTACCGTCGTCGGCATGCGCGGGTTCCATTCCATTCATTCTCTGAAAGGATGGAATATTTCATTATTGCGAATACACCTTCTGCCAATAAAAACTCTCCTCTCTACGTTTGCCCAACCTCGCCCAATCCCTGTTTTTCTCCACTTATCGTTTTTTTCCCCCCCAGACTTCCCAAGGCTAAAGCAGAGATACAACAAAGACACACAAATACAGACAGAGCTGGAGGAGAGGATAAAGCTAAAAGGTAGAGGAGAAACCAGGAAAGAGATAATTAAAAAGATCTTCAGAGCGATATAGCCCTTAGCACTTGGACGTCTCATTCATTAACACACATATAAATGGCCCCCCATCCCACACTGGTATATTACAGTAAAGCAACTTACTGTAGTGCACCTATATTCACATTTCTCATGTTACATTCAGAACATAAATCTATGTCACCTCCCCGCCCATATTTTTAATGGGAGTTATGCAAAGCACGTCAGGATTCAACTCATTTTCATAGGAGCAATCCACTGGCAATTTATCACAATTAAGTATGAAAAATATCCTATTACGCTGCGGATGTCATTTTGTCTTAATACAACATATTGTGTTTCCAGGAAAACTATGTTTTCGTTTTTTTTAGCTTAACATTCAAGGGTTTAATCTAAATTTGAAATACTGTGCAATACATTATTGAACTCACACTTGCAAACACACAGCCACGTTAACAATTACAAATATGAGTTTACAGCTAATCGATCAGACTAACATAACATAAATATGTATTCAGAGTCAAGAATGGTAGGGGACTTGTATACTGTTATATAGTAAGTTATCACCTCCCTCTCCTAGTGGTCTAATTCATTCAATACATGTCAAATGTGACTGTAAGTGCTGCCACCCTGCACTGATGAAGTGGTGCTATGGGCGCTGTCTTTGTTTCTGCGGGCTGTAGTAATCATGACAGTTCCTTGCTAGGTCTCTGAGGTCAGAGGGGATTGAACAGCTGATTTGATTGTTTGACAACCTGTCAGCAACTGGTCCCAAATCAGAATAATATGTGTGCATTAGTGTCAGTGAAAGAGTGGACGATGAGAACAATACCACCTGTTACTGTGTGGTTGAATGTTTTCTGTTCTGCCAGTCAAATTGAACTGCATGCTTGAGGGTAACATAGATGGAAAAAGCGCCCCTTTATTTTCAGTCTCTCTTTTCTTGACTAATTCTAAATATCAAGACTCATATTAGGTTTCCATCTGAATGTGTAGCAAATCTTTTGAAAGTTTGCAAAAGATATTTAAAGAAAGAAAGAAAATGCGAATTAGATACATTTCCATCAATTGGTTGAAGCGGAAAAAACTACATTTGTTTCTTTGGAAGATGGCGATATAGGCAACATGCTGCATCATGGTTTTAATAATAAGTAAAAAATATGCAGATGTTACCAAATACGGAGAGAGAGGACTGCAGAAATTGGTTTCAATTGGGCAAGTTGCATTGTCTATTCAGTGAAGTCAGTATTTGCCATGTTAACTGCTATCCGGAGACAAATACATTATGCAGAGTTGATGAAGCTGGCGGTGGCAGACAGGGCAATACGCCGACGACAGGTGCCATTAACTATGAAGCGATAGCACCAGCAGTCAGCTGATCAGTCATATGTGTTAAATGTTTCGCTACGTCAGAACTTATTTGACAAATATGTTTCCATCTCCCATTAGTCAAAAAACACATCAAGCAAGCGTAAAACCTTTTTCGGAAATTAATGGATTTTTAATGTTGGCGTTTCCATCACTGTTTTCTGATGTGATATTTCAAAATGCACATCAAAGCACAGTGACGGAAACCAAGGTAATTTATTTGTATCACATGAGGGTCTTGAGAGATAGTATTGATAAATGCACACAGAGACTGAAGCAGCTAAAACACAGAAAGACTGGAGAAGACATATTTTTTTGTTTTTTTTTGCTATAATCTGAAATAATGACATAAAACTTTGGTGTCTGTCCAAGAGCATTAGCAGCTTTATTTTCTCTGCCCTTGAAGGTTCCTCCATTTTCCAGATGCCACACATTATGTATAGGAGGAGGTAATGACAGGTGTGCTCTTCTACCCTAATGCACACTTGCAATTGCCTTAATGGCTGCAGGGTGCTAATGTATTTTTAGCGTAACCACAATAGTATATTTCTACTTTATTTTCCAGTAGGACAATGCATACCTAGAAAATAAAAAGAAAGAAATGCTGGTCTCATGTGTTGCCTTTTAGTTGATTGTAGTGGTTCTTACTGTAAAATGCCATTACATCCAGCATTTCCTTCTGGCCTTAGGGTTTATTGTTAAATTAGCCAGTTCTGTCGTTGAAATAAGGGAGGACAGATATCATCAAGAGGTTTGATCATTTTTGAGCGTCAATTGGGAAATAGTTGGCTGGTGGTGTACATGTTTGATGGTTTTAGTTGAGACGTACATTCTCGACTAATTCATGGACTGCTTGTTAACTTGACAACCCTCCTGCTTCGGCATATTCTCATGAAAGATTCTCAGGCATACATACATAAGAGGGATATACTTTTCCAGGCTCCTTTCCAATATTTTTTATCCCCATGGCCTCCAAGCTAGAGCTGGCTAATTATAGGCCCGCTGAATTTATTTGGAATGAGTGAAGTGAACCGGGATTCATAGCCGGATTGATAATTGGATTGATTGGACACTGGGATTCCTCCAAAACCCCACTCGTCTAATTTGGTAGTATTTCAAAACACCTCAACGGTTTTAAAGTTTGGATGGTTTTCAGTGAGCATGAATGTCTTTATGTGACCGCTCGTTGGTCATGGTTTGTCAAAGCCGCAATTAAATATCTTCTTTTGGCATTATTTCTGCGAGCAACATCGACCACTGCGCACTGTTTTATTATCTTCTGACATTGTTTTGGTACAAGCCATTTTCTTGTGGCCTTCTATCTACTATGCGTAGGTCATATATGCCATAAGGAATGAGTTAGGAGAAAGATTCAGTTTGTGTTCATTTGAGCGCCCCCTTTGGACAAAAGCAGTAGTGTTTTAACAACGCCAGCTGTTGTTCCTGGGCGAGCTTAACCGCATTTAAGAAAAATATATGAAAATAGCATTCTTTGCACTGATGGTCTTGTTTGCTGATACATGCAATTCATGATCATCGGAGGAAAGATGAGACTGTTTCTGAAAAAAATAGTTCCTTGTTGCTACTTTAGGTCTTGCCATAAAAATGTCGATCGGCAAAAAAATAACATACACGCCCGCCAACCACAAGCAAGACATGCGCAGACGTTTTTTATATTTGTACGCTCTATATTTGTGTGAGATGCCAAGGTGAGTTGCTTGTTTAATTGACAGCTGTGGCCACTAACGGGTTCCCCCTCACTGACAGAGGAGGAAGTTTTTACACTAATAGCCATCGGACACCTGCACATTTTGTCACTTTTTCCCTTGAGGTTTGTTGACAGCATGTGCACAGACGGCACGCGTGATGTAGCAGCGCTTGTCAGTCTCATGCCTTGTATTCCCGTCGCCACCGATTCCCTCTCACCCGCACAAGTGGCATTTTATAAATAGAGTATATGCCGAATGTGCCATGTGTCATCTTTGTTGGCATGTATTTCCTTTCAGCCTGGGCACGTCTACAAGAAAAAAGGCAACAACCGTATGAGTGACAGAAACTGACACGTTTCCATACATTCCTACCATGCATTTTATAGTCGAAACACCTGGGTGCTGCCTTTCCCTTGCAATGTGTGTGAACGGTAAATACATGATTAAAAGTCTGAAGAACTCCTATCAAATACACTGTCAACAGACAAAGGAATTGTAAATATTGTGGGTCAGGGCACTCATATTCCCTCTTCTCTTGGTGTGTTTTCTTTCTGGGCTTTTGCTTGTTTGAGTTGAACTTGGCCTTGGCTCTGCCTCACTCTATCTGCTGCTGCTCTGTTGGCATTGATTATCTCAGACCTGAGGTACACTGTGTGTGTGTGTGTGTGTGTGTGTGTGTGTGTGTGTGTGTGTGTGTGTGTGTGTGTGTGAGAGAGAGAGAGCGCGTACTGTACGGGTGTGTGTATCTCTTTCACCATTTCTCGCCCCACTGCATGCTGAGAAGGCAGATATCTCTCTAGAGGTTCTTTAATAGAGCGGATACTGTTGCCCTCCTCACGCTGCCATAGGGGATGGAGAGAGTCTTGGGTGGAGGGGAAGAAATAGGGGGAGAGGCGAGAGGGCAAAGGATGAGAGTATCCATCCACCACATACTTGCAGATATTAATGAAATCTTATCTGCTTGATTAACCCATTGACTCCACTCGTCACGGAGGCTTCCGGTTTCCAGCTTATCGAGTTGTGTTTTTCCAGGAGATACGTGTTACAGTATATGTACTGACCTCGTCCAAAGACAGCTCAGTGGTAGGTTTTGGACCATTTGCTTATTCAATTGAAAGCAGAGTTTATCATAAGGCATTTAAGGAACCCACATCAACAACAACATAGATTTACTGTAGATTTTCTCACATAGAAATTCAGGCTTACAGATAGTTTTCTTTTTATTAACTCATGTTTTGAGAATCCCCAATGGAGGGAAATGGATTTTTATTTACCAGGATTTAAAAATGTCTGTTGTATATTGTAACATTGGTGAACCGGCCCCTTTAATAACCTCGTACTATAATGTAATAGCACAAAAAAGCAGGTTCAAAAGCAACATTCATTTTCATAAAACAGTGCTACACAACATGTTCTCCATCGGGACTGTTGTTTTACTAGATATATTCAGAGCAATGGGACCACTTTATTCTGGGGAAAGACATGTTTTGTCTTTGTGTCATTTTTCAATAGCTAGGAGCACCACATAAACAATGCTTTTCTCCCCCTAGAAACGTTAGTATGTCGAAATACCGCCGCAGCTAAGTGAGAAGATGTTTTTGTTATTTCAGTGAATTGGCCGTTCCATGAAAAAGAAAGCTCAAGAATGATTTTCTTTTTGCTCAACTCTAGTGTTCACCATTTAATCCTCCCTATAGGTATTAGTAATAGACATTAAACGTAATAGATATTAATGCTTCCTCCCTCTGTATGTGTGTGTGTGTGTGTGTGTGTGTGTGTGTGTGTGTGTGTGTGTGTGTGTGTGTGATCAAAAACAGCACAGCAAGACGACTCCGGCACCAAATTGCTTCTTGGAGGGAGATACACACGAAAGCTTCACACTCCCGTGAGCACACAGCGGGGGGGGCGGGGGGGGGGGGGGGAATGTGGCTGTACATTGTTTACAATATACACAGTATTTGCCGTGTTTAATAGCCCTCCCTGTCACTCCCCATTTGGGTTTTTTTTTTCCGAAACACAACGACAAGCTCACGCATGTGTTCGGTTACACTTCAGTGGACGCTATTAAGCATGTTTCTACCTCGAGCGCAGAAGACACCTACTGGGCCTAATCAAGGGTTTCAGTCTCAGCCAATCTCACAGTTCCTTGCTCTGTAAATTACTCTAGGACTACCGCGCAAATGTACGTTGACCTCCCGCTTTTCCATTTCAAACCTGCATGCAGTTGTTGCGTCTTTATATCAAGCAGAGCAAGGGAAGGGAAAAGAATAGTTTCAGCAAACCAATTAATTTCGACACATGCTGCCATATAGAGACAGTGATTTGAAATTAAGAAAGAAAAATGGAAGTCAACCGTGGCTAAACAGAAAGCCTATAGGTGTATTGTGGAGTGTGCAGTGGTACGTTGTGTGTGTGTGTGAGTTGGTTGCTAATGCTTACAGCAGTAAGACTGTAGCGGAAATGATGATGGACGCTAACCTCGACCCGTCCCTGATTCCCTCCTCTATCTACATGTCCTTTTTTCACTCCACGGCGCCCATGGAGACACCTAACAAAACTCTCTCTCTCTCTCTCTCTCTCTCTCTCTCTCTCTCTCTCTCTCTCTCTCTCTCTCTCTCTCTCTCTCCCCCACAAAGACTCTGAAGGACAACTTTTCTTTTTGAGTCTGCAATGCCAGAAATATCTTCCCAAAGAAGGTTATCCCTCTTTCTCCCCAACTGACCTCTTTTCACAATTTTTTTTCTTCCTATTTTGATCCAGACAGTGCCGCCGAGTCTCCTATACGAGTTAAAGGACAGCTGGATGGATTACCGCGAGCTAATTATAAACTATCTGTCCATAATTGCAGCGGATTATGCTATTATTCATACCGAGCTTAGCTGCACAAAATGCCTCACTTAACCACTGTCACATTACGTAGCATATATCGCTATGTATTATTCACCATTTTATACAGCTGAAGCTAAATACCACATTTCAAGTTTAAGTAGCCTTGGCCAAATGCTATTACCCTATTACAGCTCTTTTTTTCTGAGTGTACGGCGCATCATTGATGACTCCATTAAGGTGGGTATTGTAGGACAGAAATTATGACAGGGCACGGTCCATTCAGGTAGCGGATCGATAAGTCAAACTAATTCCAGAACGAGTGCGGGAATGAACTTCTGGGCTGGCCGTGAGATGACAAATAGACACTGGAGTGGAGGATATGATGAGAGCAAATATCAGCCTTATTGAGCTGGAAATTGAAAAATGTCAAGGTATGTTGTTCCTCAAGCTTGGATATGGGGTTCTAAAGAAACTACTTAAAATCGTCTTGGGATTTTTATCTTTCACCTCTTTATTAATTTGCTCTGCAACATTATTGTCAGGGTTTCAGTAGATCAATGGTGACCCATACGAGATAAGCTGCAAAGGGCATCTCCAAGGCACATTAGCATTGCAATACAGTCCAATTCATTTGACCAGATCTGAACTCAGGCCAGCATAGAGTTACACTTGTGTAAGTGTATAATCAGATGATAGTTGTTGGCTCTGTGATCATTTCCGGGCTTAAACAATATGTCATGTGATAACTCTGTCTAAAGTGTGTCTTGCCGTGTCTTAGATGTATAGTGGTGTGAATGAACGGTTGGTAGATAGGCTACACCAGAACAAATAAGTATTGGCCTAATATGTAGATTTGTAGATAAGAGGTTTTACAACCTCTGAACTGTGAATGCCCAGACACTGGATATTTGTCATCCCCAGAGGCAAAGTGAATATTCACAGAGAGTAGTCAAGTGTTTGCATGGCCTCTCCCATCCATCTGCATCTCCCTGTTGCCAAGATGACAGTATGTTGTTTATCAACATCGCTGGTTCTTAAAATTTAAAATCTATTTAGCAGTATGTTCACTTTACTCCCTCCCTCCCTACCTCCTGCCCATCTGAGGCAGCTGTCTCAGTACACATGGTGCAGGCACAAGTCAAGCTCAACTCTTTCCTTGCACTGCTGCTAAAAGCAATTAAATGGAACTGAAAAAAAAAATACACCTGATTAGAAAGCTGTGGAGTCATTTTCCCAACGGTGTGTGTATTCACGTGTGCACCCATGTGTGTGCCTGCCACCGAGGGGCCATGTTAAGAGCCCGATCAGGTGGGAATGTGACATATACCTCCCTTGCTGTGCTGTGCGTGTGCCTGTCTCTTTTTGCTAATCCATATGGGCGGAGCACTAATTAAAAATCTGGGCGACTCAACCATTCACACCACTGGCTGCTTGGCAATTTGCAACGAAAAAAAAATCGGTTGGTGTTCTGTCAAGTAATATGACAAAAAAAAACGTCAGGGAAGAATTTACGCAGGTGTGTGTTAATGTCGGTGAGAGACGAAGGGGGGGGGGGGGGGTGCGGATAAAGGCTGACAAAATGAGTTTGTTTGCTTGCAAGAACGAGAGGGCCCGCGGAGAGAGAAATATTAATTCAAGTGTTATTTGCGTGTTTGTTTGATTGGGACAGTCAGATTGGGCTGTTGATCATGTGGATGTCTTTTGCACTGAGGCAAGCCTTTCTGTCAACAGGGGTTAATAGTGGCGGGGACATGGTGGAGTCACCCAGACAAGACTTGACAAAATGTGTGTCGCATCCAGAAGTGGGGGAGCCTCTCTCAGCAATTTCCCCAGGCCTTATCAAATCTAAGCAGTATAAATGCGGGCCTAGCATCGCCCCTGACCCCCATCACTCCTTGTGGCTTTTCCACCAGCCCCCCTTTCCATCTCTCCAGCAGAAAATGTATTATAGTGTTATAAGTGAGGTGGCTTTAGCCCTATATGTATTCTCTTGAGTGCATCCCTACCATTTTGCCTTCCAGAATTCCAGAATTTTTTTTTACTTTTGTCATGTGCGTGGGTGCGTGCAAATGCATGTGACGAAGGGTCACTTGTCTAGAGCGATTTTATAATTACCCTCTCGATGTGTAGTAATTTCACAGCCAATGTGTCAATGTTCTGTACGGCTTGTGCGACGGTATGCTTGATTAGTCCTTAGCTGCCGGGGAGGTAGGCTATATAATGTGTTGGTTTAATGGCTGGTGTGTTAACAGGATCGAGATTTATAGGGGGGGTATGTGTTCTGTGGTCCACGCAATGGATAGATAAATAAATGGAAATTGGGTCCATTTGTCAGTGCCTGGGCTTGACTGGTATGCTGCTAGCTCACTCCTCCACCAAAGGAGAGAAACAAGGAATTGTACCTCTGTTTGATTTAGCTCTCCTGTTTGTTTGCTGAGTTTTTGCAGTAATGGAAAAGCTACATGAAACTGGGAGTCCACATCTTGAAAGTGAGGAAGAGTGCCGTCCCCATTCTTTTCAAAATGAGAATCAAAGGCAATATGTTGCATTGATGTGGAAATTAGAATGTGCCGTCTTTAGTCAGGGCTCAGTAATCAACAGCGTGAGTTTTGTTCTTACAACAGCACGTAATCAATCAAATTAGAAATTAATTGGCTCAGCAGCATAATGGTTTTCATTCACAACATGCATTTCGTCTTCTGAAAGGATACTGTTTTTGTCACAGACAGGTCATTGAAAATCACACACTGCAATGCAGGGTTGAAAAATAAAGGCAAACGAACCACCCATCTAAGTGCATCATTTATGTTTTAAAATGCAGGACCCCTCTTGTGTCTCCGAAATGACTGAAATTATTGTGTCACATTAGGGAGACATACACACACAGGAAGTGACACTGACATTGTTGTCAAACATGACAGTCAACCTGGAACACAGTAGACCAAGGTTTTGCATCCTGAGTGGCTATAGCACAAGATAAGGCTGAGCCAACCAAAGCACAGTGAGCACAGTAGAAGTGATTGTGGCTTCAGTTAAATGTTAATACAATAGTAATGAGCTGTGTACGTCAAGTGAATGTTGATTCTTTTCAACATTTGACACCAACCTTTCCTGGGAAATGCAATCATCGATATATTGAATAGGCTATCAATATTCAGACAGCCTTGAAAACATACATGCTTTCAGTACAACAATTTTGCAACGCACCATTTGATGTGCTGAACAAGGCATTATGTTGATAAAAAAGGAGAAAATCGAGGCGGCATTATATTTCTATCAAAACATTTGCAGTGGTGTAAAAAAACGTCATTTCTAGGATACAAGAGCTGTTTATAGGGCACATTTGCCCATCATTTCCTCAGGGATAAAAGCTCTGGCACCATATGCATGGGGGAAAAATCGTCTCATGCACACTCACAGTAAAGTGCTGAGTTTACCAGAAGCAACACGAGTTGCTTTGGAATATGGAAGAACTGGGTAATTATCATGTTTAGTGATAGCTTCCATGATCTACACAAAGGGAAACTCAAACTTCAGCAATACAAATCCCTCAAAAATGTAAAGACACTGCAGC